>CM077160.1:30836672-31029004 GCA_039583875.1 Platanthera guangdongensis
TTCTACAACAAGTTCAGAAACATTTCTGATAAAGAAAAGAGAGGAGAGCCTTCTATCTTCTGTAGGTTCAGGTTAGCTGTTTGATGAACTCAAGACCTAGCTGATCTTCAGTCTTCTACAACAAGTTCAAAAATATTTTTCTGAGATACTTCCAGCAGAGGTATTCATTTATTGAAGATTATGTTTCTGCTGTAGTGAAGATAGTTGGAGCCGATATAACTATGCTCTAGTAGCAGACAAAGAGAAATTTCTCTTTGTCAAATTAATTAAAACCATTGTATTTCTCTAGGATCTTTTTGGATTTGAGCTGTAGGGCTCTTGAGCCTGAGGTTGGGAAGATTTAGCTGAGTTGTAGGAGATTTATACTCTCTGAGAGTAGGATCCTGTTTGGATCTCAGGTAGAACTCTTGAGCCTGAGGTAGGAGAGTCATTCTCTCTGAGTTGTAGGATACTTGTGCATGAGTTGTAGGATCCTTTAGATCCGAGGTAGGGCCATTGTTCCTGAGCTATAGTAGAGTCATTCTCTCTGAGGTAGGATCCTTTATGAATCTAAGGTAGGTTTGTCCTACCAGCCAGAGTGGTAGTGCCTTTAGCCTGAGGTAGGTGATCAGTTGATCACTGAGTTGTAGGGCTAAGTGCCTGAGTTATAAGTCTTGGAGGAGACTAAGAGATCCCGAGGGATCTGTGGTGTAACCTCTTAGGAGCCGAGATTGGAGAAGTGCCTTGCCTAACTAGAAGTTAGAATGGTGGGAGGAGAGTGGATGTACCCATAATCTGGGAAACTACTATAAATTCTCTATGTGCTTTTGTGGTTTTTCTTGAAAGCTTAAATCTACTAACTAACTGCACACTAAGTTAATAAAACTAATAAAAACCAGAAAACGTATTCACCCCCCCCCCCCCCCCGCACCTGTAGGTTGTTAGCTAACTTGAAATTAAAGACCTTCAAGTGGTATCATATGGAGGTTGCTTTAAAAGGATTTAAGAGTTTGAGTGATCTCCAAGGGTAGCTACAGTTCTGTACTTATGGGTTCTGGAGAGAGCCTTAAGGAGCTATGTTCCATGAAATTCTCCATCTACAGAAAGGAGAATTTTGGAATCTAGAAAGAGTGGGTCATGCTATTTATTGAAGCCTATGATAATAGGATATTTATGGCAGTCAAGGAAGGACCCTTCATCCCTATGAAGGTCTTAGTTCTGGATGCCAATGTATAGACTCCTAAGACATATTCTATGTTGTAAAGGATGAAGTCGTCTTAACTATATTGAACAAGAGGGCACAAAACATTACTGTTTGTTCCATAGATGATTCCACATTCCAGAACTTGGTCCACTACCAGACCTCCAAAGAGGTGTGGGACACCATTGTGGTCTACATGGATGGTACTGAAGAGGTATGAGATGATAGAAAGTTCATGCTTAACCATGAGTATGAGACTTTCAGGAAATCCTATAAAGAGAACATAGCTACCTGCTATGAATGATTTTTCAGGATCATAAATGAACTGAGGACCTATGTGAGGGTTTTCAGTCATTATGAGATAAATGACAAGTTCCTAATATCTCTCAATCGAGATTGGGATACTAAGATTTGTGCCATAAGAGTGGTGGCCAAGATTGCTGATTCTCCTCCCCAAATATTGTTTGGAAAGCTACTCTCTTATGAGATGTAGCAAGTTGTCAGGAAAGAGGAGGAGGCCTGTAGCAGATCCCAAGCGAAGGAAAAGTCCTTGGCCTTCAGAGCAAAAATCATAAGGAAGTGTAAGGAGTGTATTCCCTCTCCTCCAAGAAGACTAGCTAATTCAGACAACTCAGAGTCAGATGCATCAGAATGAAGCATGTCAGATGAGAACTTTGTTGCCTTCTCCAAGCACTTTCAGAAGCCAATGAAGAAGAAATAGTGGAAGAGCAAAACTTCCACCTCTTCTCATCACAAGAAGAATCACTCCAAGGCTGACAAGTATGATTCTAAATTTAGTAAATATAATTCCTCTAAAGTTGTCTGTTATTGTTGCAGCAAACCAGGTTGTGTGATAGCTAAATTCCTAGTGAAGAGGAAGAAAGCTTGTGAGAAGAAAAACACCAGTACAAGGGAAAGAAGGAGATGTCTTTCATTGCTAAGAAAAAGAAGAGCTAGACAGACGCATATTCAACTGAGTCTGAAGAATCTATATTGGGCTAGTTGCTGCTGCTACTGAACAAGAAGCTGTAGTAGTAGATGAAGACCGTCTTGCAACTAGGATAGGTATTTGTTGGGTTTCTCTATGTGGATGGCACAACGCTTGTGCACGCAGCGGAAAAATAAACATCAAGAAATACCCAAAGAGATGTGGATCGGGCTATGAACGTTGAATCAAGAAGTTATCAAAAACTAGGCAAAAATTACCTCGGTGGCGTTGAGTCACAACTCAACGAAGATGCTCCAAACTTTGATTTCTACTGGTGGAGAGTTCTACATGGAATAATGTCCACGTTTCTGCAGAAGTCCACACGAGCGGGAGAACACCGGTCTTTCCGTCACACGGAAAGATCGGGATGGAGAAGACCGCACCTCTGCTATTCCACGGACTGCTAGGTCCGCGCCAAGAAGAGCAGCACCAGCGACAGTCGCTGGAGAAGAGGCGGTCGACGGAGCAAACACGGCAGCGGCGGAACTCTTCCGTCGGCGGCGGGGATCGGGATCGGCGGATCGAAAGGCGGAACGGCTTCCGTCGTGTTTCGATCTGCTACAGGAGAAAATCGCGAGAGAGAGATCCCGAAAAACCCTAAGTGTCCTATTTATACCAAAGGTATAAATAAACCCAGGAAAATCGCTATCCGTAGACCACCCGAAAATAGGGTTCAGAATCGGCGAGTATCAATCGGTGAGAATCGGTGACAATCGGCGAGAATCACTGAGCAGGTTCGGCGAGAATCAGTCGACGAGTATCATACAGGATCGACGAGAATCAGAGTACAATACTCGACGATTCTCGCCGATCGTCGAGCCGCGCTCGACGATACACAACGATACTCGACGATCATCGAGCCGAGGTCGACGACAATTGTCGAAGTAGTCGATCGTCGAGAATCAACAATTGATTCTCGACGATTCTCGTCGATCGGCGAGAATCAGAGAGACGATTCTCGCCGATCGGCGGGAATCAGAAGACGATTCTCGACTAATGTCATCGACCCTCGGACGACAATCCCAACCAGCCCTTCAAGGCAACATTTGCCCAACCCGATGATCCCATAAGGCAACACTTTGCCCATAACCCTATTCAGGTCGGTGATTGGTAACCTTTACCAACACAGTCAGTCATCCAACTTCTCCACATCTCTTTTGTGCGACCCTGCAGGCTCATATCGCGTTGGCAGTGAGATTACATGCTTGATCACTTCCAGATCAAAATGGTAACTCCAACAGACTCCCACTTGATCTCGAAAGTATCAAACCAAAAACCTCACAAACAATTAGCGGCATCTAGCAATGCATCATTGCTCCCCAAGCAATATGATTTTATAACTCATAAGCCTTTATGACCAATGTATCAGCGTTGTCTTTGTCCCTTTGTCCTTTATATCCGGAAAGAACTAGAGGTATGGACCGTGTCACCCTCGTAATAGCTCAATCCAAGTTTCTTGATCCAGGACGGACTTCCAGAGAATGGTGAGTCCAATATCACATATTGACTCAACCAAGCATGGCCATACATTTCTCAGTCCAGTTCCATCAAGGGGCCCATGGATGCAACTCCTGTCATACAGGAGGACAAATCCCATATCTGCTCACACACAAACACCCAAATGATTCGTAACATGCCCAACAACCACCCTTATCATCAACCTTTCTCAAGGAAGACTTTAGATGACATCAAAGCACGCTCTTCCTCACTTGATGAATGCTGTGACTTCAGGTCAAAGGATCACAACACCATTGTCAATTGAGACCTACTCGTGACACGATTGGATGACAATCCACAGAGTAGTCTCAGGTTGGGTCTGTCCAGTACAACTTGTTCACTAACAAATACCCACGTGATGACTTGATATCACAATATCATGACCTGCGAGAACCAGTCATCAGTCAACACACGTGCTAGTCTTCATGTACCATCATCACCCTTAGCTTCTATGATGATACTCGACCAGGGACCTTTAAGAATGAAGCTTCAAATAAATCATGGGCTCTCACATTCAAGTCACGTACTTGATGTCCCATGGAAGCGAACATTCTAAGGGTATCTATTATGTTAACATTTAACTATCATATATAGAAAAATTCATAATAAAAGAATTTGCCATTAATTATAAAAGAAAAACTAGGTACACAGTTCATCATATGAACAAACAGCCAACAAAATACAAGATTGCATGCAACCCACAAGATTCTCGCTAGAGTTGATCATTTAGGTATCATATACCCATCGATCTAGTATGACCATCATGCTTTCTCTGCGCGAGAGGCTTTGTCAGCGGATCCGCAATATTTTCCTCAGTCGGCACTCTGCAAATGTTTACATCTCCTCGTTCGACAATCTCACGAATAAGATGAAAACGCCGGAGTATGTGCTTGGAGCGCTGATGAGATCTAGGTTCCTTAGATTGTGTAATTGCACCATTGTTATCACAGTAGAGAACTACGGGACCAACAATGCTAGGAACTACATCAAGCTCGCCGATGAATTTCCTAATCCATACAGCCTCCTTCGCCGCATTAGCTGCTGCGATATACTCGGCCTCTGTTGTAGAATCAGCAACTGTCTCTTGCTTGGAACACTTCCAGCTCACAGCTCCTCCATTCAGGCAAAACACAAAACCTGACTGAGACTTGGAGTCGTCTCGATCAGTTTGGAAGCTAGCATCCGTGTAACAACTTACAACGAGCTCTTCCTCTCCACCATACACCAAGAACACGTCCTTAGTCCTTCTCAAGTACTTCAGGATATTCTTGACTGCAATCCAGTGACACTCACCGGGGTCTGACTGATACCTGCTAGTCATGATCAAAGCAAAGGAGACATCGGGTCGAGTACATAACATCGCGTACATAATTGATCCAATTGCCGAAGCATATGGAATCAACTTCATGTGGTCCTTATCTTCACAAGACTTTGGACACTGGTCCTTAGAGAGATTCACACCATGAGACATGGGCAAAAATCCTTTCTTGGACTCAAGCATGTTGAACCGCTTCAACACCTTTTCGATGTACGTACTCTGGGTCAAACCCAGCAACTTCTTCGATCTATCTCTATAGATCTTAATACCGAGTATATAAGTCTCTTCACCCAAATCCTTCATTGAAAAGCAGTTCCCTAGGTTGTTCTTAACAACTTTCAGGGTAGGAATGTCATTCCCGATCAACAGTATGTCATCTACATACAATATCAGGCAGACAACAATGCTCCCACTGATTCGCTTGTAAACACAAGGCTCATCTTCATTCTTGATGAAATCAAACTCTTTGATTTTCTCATCAAAACGAAGATTCCAACTTCGAGAGGACTATTTCAGTCCATAAATGGACTTATTCAGCTTGTATATTTTAGTGGCTTCATCTGGAGATACAAAACCCTGGGGTTGTGTCATATACACTTCCTCAAGGAGGTTTCCATTAAGGAAAGCCATTTTGACATCCATCTGCTAGATCTCGTAGTCATAATACGCAGCAATAGCAAGCAATATCCTAATGGACTTTACCATGGCAACAGGGGAAAAGGTCTCATCATAGTCAATACCATGAATTTGCCTGAAACCCTTAGCCACTAGTCGCCCTTTGAATGTCTGTACATTCCCATCCATGTCGGTCTTTTTCTTGAAAACCCACTTGCACCCTATGGGTCGTACCCCTTCAGGTGGTTCCACCAAGTTCCAAACTTGGTTTGCATACATGGAGTCCATTTCGGATTTCATAGCCTCAAGCCATTTGTCGGAGTCCGGTCCATTCATAGCCTCTTGGTAGGTTGCTGGTTCATCATCATGATCCATGAGCAACACATTACCTATTTGAGACACGAGAAATCCATATCTCTCAGGCTCAAACCTCGGTCTACCAGATCTACGTAGGACTTGTGTTCCCTGAGCAGGTTCTCTAGCTACAACATCTTGTACTCCTGTCTCAGAATCCAATTCCGGTTCATTCACTACATGTGGTTCTTGAACTTCTTCAAGCTCTACCTTTTCAGTCTTTCTTGATAAGAACTCTTTCTCCAAGAAGACACCAGTCCTTGCGACAAACACTTTGCCCTCGGACGGTAGGTAAAAGTAATACCCTTTCGTTTCCTTAGGATATCCCACCAGATAACATTTAGCCGATTTGGGTTCCAGCTTGTCAGGCATTTGACGTCTCACGTATGCCTCACAGCCCCAAATTTTAATGAACGACATAATAGGACGCTTCCCAGTCCATATCTCATATGGTGTCTTCAGAACCATTTTAGTTGGAGCGCGATTCAATGTCATTGCAGTAGTCTCTAAAGCAAAACCCCAAAAGGAAACAGGCAAGTCTGCATGACTCATCATCGAACGTACCATGTCTAACAGAGTACGATTTCTCCTCTCAGACACACCATTATGTTGTGGTGTTCTAGGTGGAGTGAGCTGTGATACAATACCACACTCTTTCAGATGATCACGGAACTCATGACTCAGGTATTCGCCACCTCGATCAGATCGGAGTGCTTTAACCCTTTTACCCAACTGGTTTTCTACTTCATTCTTGAACTCTTTGAACTTTTCAAAGGTCTCGGATTTGCACTTCATAAGATACACATATCCGTATCTACTGAAATCATCAGTAAATGTAACAAAGTAGAAATACCCTCCTCTAGCCATGGAACTCATGGGTCCGCATACATCACTATGTACAACACCCAAGAGATCCTCAGCCCTCTCAGTATAACCAGTGAAAGGAGCTTTAGTCATCTTGCCTAACAAACAAGATTCGCATCGCTCAAATGATTCAAGATCAAATGAGTCCAAAAGTCCATCTCTATGGAGCTTGGATATGCGCTTCTCGTTGATATGGCCCAAACGACAATGCCAGAGAAAAGTAGGGTTCGAATCATTTGTTCTTAGTCTTTTATTATTTTCTACATTACAGATCAGATGGTCCAAGTTCAAAACGTAAAGACCATTAAACAATTGGGCTACAACATAACAAACATCATTCTTAAATATAGAACAACAATTGTTCTTAATTATAAAAGAAAATCCAATCATGTCCAAACATGAAATAGATATAATGTTTCTAGTTATCGCCGGAACAAAATAACAGTTATCTAGTTCTATTACAAGCCCACTGGGCAAAGAAAGACGGTAAACTCCTACGGCTACAGCAGCAACTCTTGCTCCATTGCCGACGCGGAGGTCCACCTCCCCTTTACTCAACAATCTTCTCCTTCCCAGTTCCTGCACATTTGTACAAATATGAGAACCACATCCGGTATCCAATACCCAAGATGAAGGAGCAGAAAGGTTTATCTCTATAACGTAGATATTAGAAGCGGAAGTCATACCTCCCCTCAATTTCTGCAGACCCTCAATATACGAAGGACAGTTCCTCCGCCAATGACCAGCCTTGCCACAGTGGTGGCATTTCCCATCCTTCACTGTGCTCTTCTTTTTCATCAGTGCTGAAGACTTGGGCTCAAGATATGACTTAGGTCCTACCTTCGTCTTCTTGGAGCCCTTGGCTTTGCCCTTGCACTTATGCACCATCAGTATGGGGCTGGCAGGCTTGGCCTTCTTCATATTGATTTCGGCAGTTCTCAACATGCCTAGGAGTTCGGGCAGTGTCTTGTCTATCTCGTTCATGTTGTAGTTCAAGACGAACTGCTCATAACTGTCCGGTAACGATTGCAGGATCAGATCCGTGGCCAACTCTTGACCAAGAGGAAAACCAAGCCTTTCAAGGTTCTCTATATACCCAATCATCTTGAGTACGTGAGTCCCTACTGAGTCTCGAACTCCCATCTTGCACTGAAACAACGCTTTCGTGATGTCGAACCTCTCTTGACGAGCCTGCCCTTGAAACATTTTCTTGAGATGCTCGTCAATCTCCTTGCACCCCATGTTCTCATGTTGCTTCTGAAGCTCAGAGTTCATGGTGGCAAGCATAAGGCACTCGACATCCAAAGCATCGTCAGTATACTTCTTATAAGTATCTTTCTCAACACGGGAAGAGTTCCCGGTCGGCACCTCGGGGGCTTCTTCTTCCAAGACATAGAGCTTTCGCTCTTGCCTGAGAACAATTCTCAGGTTCCTATACCAGTCCATGTAATTTGTCCCACTGAGCTTATCCTTCTCAAGGATGGCTCTCAGAGACAACGTGGAGTGCGCAACACTTGCCATGGAATTCTACAAGAATTTATGCAGAATAAAATCAGTACCTAAATTTCAATTACAATTTATTCTAATTAGGACTTCAATTAAAATACTCCCACTATTTTATTCGAAATGATAGCCCTCACTAACAATTCGAAGAGTTCATGCGAGCTACTCTCTTAGTGGACAAGATCCGTATTTCACCAACACTATGAGTCCGCTTTGGCGTTCCTCTCACGATGCGGTTATTTAGGTAGGCAACGCTTGCCAATTGCATCTTCATGCAATTCTTGTATGGTTGGTGAATAACTCCTTATTCGCATCCATCATATGGTGCATGCCAACCCTATGCCTCTAGGCACTCAACCTTTGAGGTCACCTAGTTAAGCTGGACCCGATGTCGACAGTGGGAAATCACAATTATTCGCTCGCACCCTTACCAAGATAGATTAATGCACCTTGCTTTGGCAAGCCCACACTTCATCGATCGAGGCAGGAAGAGTGTCATCCATCGGAAGGCATCCGAACACTTAATATTTGATGAAGGGATTTCAAATATAGGTTAACAATTAACCAAGATCAACATTTGATCGACGTGCACATCCAAAGAAAAACAATTCTTCTAAAACCACATGCATCCCTTATGTGCACATCCTGACACCATCAACATTTGATAGAAGGAAGGGCTAAATCTGAACATCCGGAAATTTCCAAATCCTCAGGTTTACATGCATTGGACAAAGGCAAAGACAACTCAACTTAAAGCAGTACACAAGCTCATCTCTCTTTGTTGGATTCAAAATCCAAAACAAAATCGAGGGATGGTTACTGCTAAGGAGATCACAATTTCTAACACTTAGAAATCCACCGAAATTCCAATCGTTCTTGGCGAGGTACCAAGACTAAATCTAGACATTTATAACACTTCTAAATCCCTAGGTTTACACGCACTGGAAAAACAAACTTCCAAAACAACGATCATGGCCGGAACCTCCCTCTGATACCACTGTTGGGTTTCTCTATGTGGATGGCACAACGCTTGTGCACGCAGCGGAAAAATAAACATCAAGAAATACCCAAAGAGATGTGGATCGGGCTATGAACGTTGAATCAAGAAGTTAGCAAAAACTAGGCAAATATTACCTCGGTGGCGTTGAGTCACAACTCAACGGAGATGATCCAAACTTTGATTTCTGCTGGTGGCGAGTTCTACGTGGAATAATGTCCATGTTTCTGCAGAAGTCCACACGAGCGGGAGAATACCGGTCTTTCCGTCACACGGAAAGATCGGGATGTAGAAGACCGCACCTCTGCTATTCCACGGACTGCTAGGTCCGCGCCAGGAAGAGCAGCACCAGCGACAGTCGCTGGAGAAGAGGCGGTCGACGGAGCAAACACGGCAGCGGCGGAACTCTTCCGTCAGCGGCGGGGATCGGGATCGGCGGATCGAAAGGCGGAACGGCTTCCGTCGGGTTTCGATCTGCTACAGGAGAAAATCACGAGAGAGAGATCCCGAAAAACCCTAAGTGTCCTATTTATACCAAAGGTATAAATAAACCCAGGAAAATCGCTATCCGCAGACCACCCGAAAATAGGGTTCAGAATCGGCGAGTATCAATCGGTGAGAATCGGTGACAATCGGCGAGAATCACTGAGCAGGTTCGGCGAGAATCAGTCGACGAGTATCATACAGGATCGGCGAGAATCAGAGTACAATACTCGACGATTCTCGCCGATCGTCGAGCCGCGCTCGACGATACACAACGATACTCGACGATCGTCGAGCCGCGGTCGACGACAATTGTCGAAGTAGTCGATCGTCGAGAATCAACAATTGATTCTCGACGATTCTCGTCGATCGGCGAGAATCAGAGAGACGATTCTCGCCGATCGGCGGGAATCAGAAGACGATTCTCGACTAATGTCATCGACCCTCGGACGACAATCCCAACCAGCCCTTCAAGGCAACATTTGCCCAACCCGATGATCCCATAAGGCAACACTTTGCCCATAACCCTATTCAGGTCGGTGATTGGTAACCTTTACCAACACAGTCAGTCATCCAACTTCTCCACATCTCTTATGTGCGACCCTGCAGGCTCATATCGCGTTGGCAGTGAGATTACATGCTTGATCACTTCCAGATCACAATGGTAACTCCAACAGTATCATGGCGCCTATATCACACTCACACAGTGATTCAGAGGTGGATGATAAGGATGAATAAGATTCTTACAACTGTCATGGGTTGATGGCAATGACTGATGAGGAATCCAGCCAAGATCAGCCTGGTCAAAGCATGGTAAAATATCCAGCAAGCTCTTCTTCTGAGTCTGGATATAAGACTAGTCCCTATACAGAAGCTTCTTCATCTAGTGGTGAAGATGAGTCTAAATCAGAAGTATATGTCAATCAATCGATTGATAGATATGGTGAAATTTTGGATGTATTTAAGACGTGCAAGAAGTTGACTAAAAAGCAAGCTATGGAGATTGACTCTCTTCATCTAGCTATTGCATAGCTAACTGAAACAACAATTCTGCTGGATCAGAAAGTAAGGGATGTTAGCCAACTGAGAAACATCACTATCATTCTGATTGGCACCACCATGTTCAAGGATAGTCTCATAAGGGACTTTGAAGAGAAGCTCCATAGGGAGAAGAACATTGTGGCTAGTTTTTCTAAGCCCAATATAGTGTTGGCCTTGATAGACTCCTTCTCCTCTCAGAAGGGTAAGAAGGGGTTGGGATTAAGGGAAATACAAGTGTTTCCCCTTCCAAAGGGAAGGGCAAAGCTTCTGTTGAGCCTCTAGCTTCCCTGTCTCCCAATCCTTTTAGGAAAGTTCAGTTGCCTTCAAACAGGTATGACTAAGAAAGCATCTTTGGTCACTGGACGGATGACAGATCCACTGGTGTGCACAAAACATGTTCACAGCCATAGTGGAAGGTATAATAGGGTGAGTACCTTTAAGGCAGCCCATGAAGAAATTCAAATGGCCCATCATGAACCATTTATCTTTGGTGCTCCAGCCCACACTCTAAAGAATTTTGTTGCAGTAGAGGTTCAAGATCATTCAATGAAGATTCAAACCAAGGGTCAGCCTTCCAGCAAGCCTAATTTGGCTGTGTCTGATGCTATCAAGAGCATACTTTCTGAAAAGAAGCTTGCTACTACTAGCACTCAGAGCAGGACAAACAAGCCAGTAAGAAGACTTACCTTAAGTCAAATACTTCCTGAAAGGAATCTGAAGAAGGTTGTTGTGCCTCTTCCTACTGTTCATTTAGTAGTTAACCCAACTGCTGGGCCTGCATAGAAAATAAGATACAACGTTCATGAATTTTTGTGCTGTGGTAAAGTGGTCCACTTTGTTATAAACTGCTGGCACAATCCTACTATGATGAGAGTAGTTGTTAGTCCTCCGGGTAGAAATGCTAGTAGTAGACAAGTTCAGTTTGAGACTAACATGCACCTAGGACCAAAAAGATATTGGGGTCCTAAGGTAAAATGAATTGTGTGATGCAGGTTAGTCCAAGTGTCCATACCCTTATATGGTACTTGGATAGTGGTTGTACTAGGCATATGACTGGGATAAGGAGAAACTTAAAGGAGTACACTCCAATGAGAGATGGACCCAAGGTTATCTTTGGTGCTTTAGATAGAGGGGTGACTAGAGGCTATTGTAAGATTACCAATGGCATAGTCACCCTCACAAAAGTTGCTTATGTTGAATAGATGCAACATAACCTCACAAGCATAAGTCAACTCTCTGATCTTACATATGTTATTCTCTTCCACAAGGATGAGTGTCAGATTAAGATGTCAAGTGACCAAGAGGTCATCTTGGCAGGCTCTAGGAGTGAAAATGTTTACTATTTAAATTATCTTTGTCTAGATATAGACTCTCCTATTTGTGTAGTGGCAAATGAGAAAGTCTCATAATATTTCCAATGGCACAAGAAGCTAGCTCATTTGAATTATAAGACTATTGGCATGCTCTATAGTCAAGATCTAGGTAGGAATGGTCGTAATGTGAAGTGAACTAAGGAGGGCATTTGCTCAGCATGCCAAAAGGGCAAGCAGACCAAAGCCTCCTTCAAGGGCATTGGGAGCAAAGCCTCTGTGAGGTTTTTATACCTCTTGAATATGGACTTGTTTGGTCCTATGCCAGTTCATAATCTTGGTAGGAAGGTTTACATGATTGTAGAGGTTGATGACTATTCCAGGTATGTGTGAGTGTTCTTTCTTAAGAAAAAGAATGAAACCCTTGATGTCTTCATGTAGTTTGTCAAGAAAATTCAGAATGTGTTTGACAGTAATGTGGTCAAAATCAAAAGTGACCATGGAAATGAATTCCAGTCTGAAAGCATGACAAAGTTCTGTGAAGAGCAAGGTATTCATTAAGAATTTTTTTCTCCAAGAACTCCCCAGCAAAATGGGAATGATTAGAGGAAAATAGTACTCTCATAGAGGCTGGAAGAACATTGTTGAGTGATATATCTCTCCTAGAATATTTCTGGTCTGAGGCAATAAATACTGCATGTCATGTCCTCAATAGAGCATCTATCACCAAGAGCGACAAGAAGACTCCTTATGAGATCTTGAAGGGTAGAAAACCAAATCAAGGCTATCTCAGAATCTTTGGTAGTAAGTGTTATGTACTTCACAATGGGAAGTCCTATATGACTATGTTTGCTGCCAAGTCCATCGATGGGATTTTTGTTGGGTACAACAATCATACTAAAGCATATAGAATCTGCAACTTGAAAAGCAAACTTGTAGAAGAATATGTACTTGTACTCTTTGATGAGTCTGCTATGATTAACAGTGAGTTGCCAAGCCTCTCTACTAGTACTGTAGGTACAGAACAGATGATGGACCATCTAACTATCAAATAATCTGCTCCATTAGTCCAAGATAAAGCTGATGGAATGGACATTCTAGTAGAAGAACTGCAGGACACAAGTGAAGTGGATGAAAATCATTAAGAAGCTTCCCCAGTAGCTATAGTTGAAGAAAGATTCCCTCCAACAATCAGGCATCTAAGGGATCATCCAACACACCAGATCATTGGTGTTGGAAGCCAAGGAGTGGTGACTAGGGCAGAAGTATCAGAACAGCACTATACTCAAGCTTCCTGATGTGGGTTAAAACTCCAAAATTATTACGAGTTCGCGGCGCCCCGTGCGGTTTTATTTAAGAAAAGCAGATTTGGTTTTATTTAGAAAACGGGGCGCGCAGATTTATTATTTGGATATAAAACAGGTGAAATTGAGTTTTAACGAAAGAAGGCAAGTGCACCTATTATGCGTAGTACAAGATATTCCGATGTGAAATATCGAGGTCGTATTGTTCTCGGGGTCGGTTCGATTATTTCTACTCTTCCCTGGAGGGGACTATTATTTTACCAAAAATTACTTGTCGGGTAATTTTTTTATATATAAACTAAAACAAAGGCAATAAAAATAAAAACAATTAAAAGATGGAGCAGATGAATAGCTTAGCTCGATGGCAACGAATAAAATTTGAACTAAAATAAACTTTTAATAAAAAGAGATCTTAAGTTTCAAATTAATTAAGGCGGAGACTAGGCCGTGGAGGTTCCACTAAAATGAGCTCACCTATCTCTAGGAATATCGCTCACATGACTGCTAAGACTATTCGACCGGGCTCTCATCTAACGAAGGATTCCTCTTAACGCCTGCATTACGCTAAGAACCTCGCTATTGGGTGGGGAACCCAATCGTGTAGAGTTTGCGCGCCTCCTCTCTCAAGGGTTAGTGCAGAACTCTCTTTACCAAGGGGAGATCGGTCCATACGCACTTCCTCTCGGCTAGCTAGCATATGGACTACGGAAATAGGGTCCACACATCCATTATGTGGTCCTACGCGTCGTAAACCCGAGGCAAACCATAAGTAATTTTAATTAATAAGAAAAACCGGACCTTTAATTATTTAAAGCTATTTTATTTGTCCCAATGCTCTTCGATACTGAGGGCTAAGAACGGTTAGCCACTCATCGAAATTGGGACGACAGCGATTGAAAACAATAAAAAGAAAGCAGTAAATAAAGCGATAAAAGAAAGCAGTAAAGGAAAGTAGTAAATTGCAAGTCCTACTCAAACGAGTAGCACTGAAATGAAAGCAGGAAAATTGCAAGTCCCGGCTCAAATGAGTTGGCGGGACAAAATAAAGCGAGTCCTACTCAAACGAGTAGGAGAAAATAAATGCAATTACAAGTCCATCTCAATTAATTACAGTAAAATAAAGACCGGTCATTTAACTCAAATGAGTAGGCGGTAAATAAAATCCTGCCATTTAAATCCTAGCGAGTAGGCGAAAATAAATGCTAACACTCACGCACTCTACTTGAAAGTAAAACACACAAACTCTATAGAAAGTAAACACACTCTACTTGAATTGAAATACGCACACAAGTCCTACTCAAATGAGTAGGAGAAAATTAAAGCGGGTCCTACTCAAACGAGTCGGAGAAAATAAATGCTCACACTTTATAGAAATTAAATACTCACACACACAAATCCTACTCAAATGAGTAGGTGGAAAATAAAGACCGGCCATTTAACTCTTAGCGAGTAGGCGGAAATAAATAAATACCTGCCATTTAACTCTTAATGAGTAGGCGGAATTAAATACAGCACACACACACACTCTACATGAATTGAAATAAAGCTATAAAAATTAACTCATACACGCATGCACACGTACAAAATTAAGAAAAACTAAGTGACTGAAAAATTAAAACGACTACATTTCTACCGCTAGAATGTGGTAGAAATGAAGAAAAAGTGAAAATAAAATTTAAAGGAACAAAAGTTTTTGAAAATAAACGAAAAGCACAAGTGCTCGAAAAATTGAAATGAATACATTTCTACCGCTAGAATGCAGTAGAAATGAATAAAATGAAGAAATAAAATTTAAACGGACAAAAGGTTTTTGAAAATAAAAGCGAAAATGAAGTGTTTGAAAAATTAAAATGAAAACGTTTTCATTCTTATGAGGTTATAAAAGAGCTTAAAAAGTGGAAATAACGCAGAAAACAACAAAAAGTTTTACATCCTAATAAAAAAAAACTAAGTTAACGAAAAACAAAACTATATTTAAGGCATCTTTATAAACTCATAAGAATGAATAGAAGAACGGAAAAAAAAACAAAAACTAAACTATGAAATTTATGAAATCTATTTAAGTATAAAACTAAACTCTTGCATGCACACACCCATTTTAAAAGAACAAAAACAAAGTTAAAACAAAAAAGCAATAAGATTGCATAAGAGTGGGCATATAGATGAAGTCAAAAGCCATGTAATGGAAAAAAAACTACATTGCAATAACAATAAAGAAGATTACAATATTGAAAATAAAAGAGAGAGAGAGAGGGAGAAAATCTCATTACAAGACTTGGAAATCCATCTAGGCAGCACCTCCCTATACAAAATGGTTCAAGAAAAAGGGAACAGAAATCCTTACAGAAGCTGGAAATTTATAGACAAAAATTTCATGGGACACGCCCCATGACAGGGGCCTGTCAGGGGGCGTGTCGACACTATTTAAATGACGTCCATCCGATTTGATTTGAGATTTGACTTGGCGGCTGAAAACACGGCGGTCACTCCCCATGTCACGGGCGTGACGGTGGGCGTGTCGTTCGGCGATTGATGGCGTTGGTGACTTCGGGAGGTCCACGTGGAAGTCATGCGCATGGTCACGGGCGTGACCCAAAGTACAGGGGCGTGATGGGGAGGTTGAACTGGGCGTCATCTGCATCAAAAAGTCGCCAGCGGCAGTTTGTCGGGCCAGGTGGGAGTACATGCCCGTGTCGCATCTTGACACGGGCGTGTTGGGTTGAGTCCACGAATGTCGAGTGTAAAATGTCGAGAGATGGTCACGGGCTTCGGCACGGGGCGTATCACATTACACGGGCGTGTCACTCATGGGACATGGGCGTCTCCTTGTTGGGTCGACGAACTTCGAGCGGAAAATCGTCGAGCAGAAAATCGTCGAGCAGGCTGACATGGGTCAGGTCACGGCCGTGTCACATTTGACACGACCGTGTGACATGGCATGTCATATGATTGTTCTTCAAAAATGCTGATTCACTGGAATTTGATGTATCACGCCCTGGTCACGCGCGTGACCAGTAAGTACACAGACGTGACATTACTGTTTTTGGCAGATTTTTGGATTTGTTTTCTAAAAAATAAAATAAAATAAGTTAACAAAATATTTACAACAAAAAAAGCATTTTATTGAACAAATTTAACTAAAAATAACAAAAGAAAACGAAAATACTTAAATAATGTGCATAAAAATAGGTATATTTACAACTTATCAAATACCCCCATACTTAAGTTTTGCTATTCCAGAGCAAAAGTTGGAGATGAACGTATAATGAATTAAAGAAATCCTAAGTTTAGCTACCGTTTGAATTAATTGAAAGAAAGATGTAAATAAATACCCGGGGTTTTAGTGTTAAATCCTAAGTTATGTCAAAAATTTAAATAAAGGAAGAGTTTTAGCTAAAAACTTCTGATATGATCGAATAGATAGCAAAAAATTTTATTTGTTAGTCTAACAAATATAGATTGGATTTATGAAAACTTGAGCTTGTAAGAATTATAGGAAATAATTTAATTTACAAATTATGCTCTCAAAAAGATTTTAAAATTAAATCTAGAGTCTTTTTGAAATTGGCAGACTAGGATATAGTGGTATATGAAGAAGGTTTTGAATTCGAGGCGAGGGTATATTTTTTCGCTCGAACCTCTAAAATATTTTTTTTTGGTTATGGATGTTAGGAAAACGAAATCTTATTTTCCATAACATAATTTTTTTTAACAACTTCATAATAATCCAATGTATATGTATAGGAGCAATGAATTTTATCCTCTTACTTCATGACATATAATCTTTTTAAATATTGGATGCATATATTTACGGAACGAAATCTTATTCCCATTGACAAAGGATCTTTTAAGGATCGAAATCATGCCAAGTATGACATGAAAAAAAGGTGATAGGTTTTTGTTAAAAAAAAAACTATGTGCAATAAAAAAATTTTAAGAGCAACCTTTATAAATTAAACGTTCCTATATTGCGAAAAAAAGCTTGGAGTTAACATAATTGAAATCTAAGATTGATATTTTCTAACAAAATAAATGTGCAACTATTTAGATAAGTAGAAATGATTAATGAAAACAGGTCTCTATCTAAATAAAAAAGGCATACAAAAAATTTTTAAAACTTAACCCCAGATATCTAAATCTATCGATCTCCAATTAATAAACGAATAGTAAGCAAAAAATAGCTAAAATTTGCTTATAAATTAACTTGTAACTATATTTTCGGAGAGCGAAAAGGGTTAAGAATTGAGATATTCGAATTATTCGTTACATAATTAACAAAATATTTTTTTTTTGGAATTTTTAGGGTTTTTATCATTGTTTTTGAATATTTTTGGGTTTTTGTCATTTTTTGTAATTTTTGATTATCATTTTTTTTTGAATTTTTGTTTATCATCTTTTTATGATTTTTGGATTTTCAAATTTTTTTTAAATTTTTTAGTTTTTTTAGTTTTTTTTTTGTTTATCAAATTTAATTTTAGAAAGTAAACGATTTTTTTTTTTGACTTTTTAGTTATTGGCCCGCGAACAGACTCTTATTAAGGTGGTTGATTCGATGAGTCAAACACCGTGGGCTTGCTAAAAAGTGAGTTTTTATAAATAAGAAGAGTGGGGGAGGAAAGAGAAAGAGTTATTTTTATATAAAAATTATTTATAAAGTAAATATATATATATTTTTATTTTATTCTCTTACATTGAATTTTTGTTTTGTTTTATGGATTTTTTTTTAGATTTTTGATTTTAAAAACAAGAAAGAAAATGTTTTTTTGAGGTTTTAATTTTTGCAATTTTTTTTGTATTTTTGATTATTTTTTGTTATTATTGCAGAATCTAAAAGTACAGAAATAGAAAAATAAGAAAACACACTCATACTTAAATCTAAGTATGTGGAACGGTAATATACAAAATGAAATATGGACAAAAATAAAAAAGAGGGCAGAAGCTTCTCTAAGACGAGTGTGGAGAGGCCTATGTGTAACCCTGCAGTAGTTAGAACAAAAATATAACAGAAAAAATAAAAAAAAATAGAAACTCGGTCTAAAGTGTGCGGGTGGTACGGGGCAAGTGTGTGTGACTCGAAGCTAACGTCTTATCTTATGAGCGCTATAGAAATGCACCAGACTTGCCCTCCAATGGAAGCTCGTTAAGGGATTTAGATTGTACTCATTCCAATTACCAGACTCAAAGAGCCCAGTATTGTTATTTATTGTCACTACCTCCCCATGTTAGGATTGGGTAATTGGAATCCTAGCGTGCACAAAAGTGTAACGCGCGTCGAAGTGAAAACAAAATGGATATAAAAAATAGAAAATTTTTATTTATTTGCAATGTTTAGTATATTATTTTTTTGGAAAAACTTTTGTTTTTGGTTTTTAGTTTTTTATTGTGTGTTTTTGTTTTGTTTTTTTTGGTTTTATGAGTTTAATTTTTAGGATTTTTAAGTTTTTAGAGTTTTTTTGATTTTTAAGTTTTTAAGTTTTTAGATTTTTGGAATTTTTAGTTTTTAAGTTTTAAGATTTTTTGATTTTTTTGGTTTTTAAGTTTTTTAGATTTTTTGATTTTTTTAGTTTTTTAGTTTTTTTTGAGTGTGTTAGTTGTGTTAAGTTGTTATTATGATTATTATTATTATTTGTATTTGTATTTTTTTGTTGACCAATTATATATATATATATATATATATATATATATATATATATATATATATATATATATATATAATAGGGAAAATTAATAGGTCTCCAGAGTTTAAAATAACGACTCGAAATCTCCCCGGCAACGACACCAAAAACTTGATGTGGGTTAAAACTCTAAAATTATTACGAGCTCGCGGCGCCCCGGGCGGTTTTATTTAAGAAAAGCGGATTTGGTTTTATTTAGAAAACAGGGCGCGCGTATTTATTATTTGGATATAAAACAGGTGAAATCGAGTTTTAATGAAAGGAGACAAGTGCATCTATCGTGTGTTGTACAGGATATTCCGGTGTAGAATATCGAGGTTGTATTGTTCTCGGGATCGGTTCGATTATTTCTACTCTTCCCTGGAGGGAACTATTATTTTATCGATAATTACTTGTCGAGTAATTTTTTTTATATATATAAACTAAAACAAAGGCAATAAAAATAAAAGCAATTAAAAGATGGAGCCGATGAATAGCTTAGCTCGATGGCACCGAATAAAATTTGAACTAAAATAAACTTTTAATAAAATGAGAGCCAAAGTTTTAAATTAATTAAGGCGGAGACTTGGCCGTGGAGGTTACACTAAAATGAGCTCACTTATCTCTAGAAATATCGCTCACCTGAACGCTAAGACTATTCGATCGGGCTCTCGTCCGACGAAGGATTCCTCTTAACGCCTGCATTAGGCTAAGAACCCCGCTATTGGGTGGGGAACCCAATCCGATAGAGTTTGGCGCCTCCTCTCTCGAGGGTTAGTGCGGAACTCTCTTTATCAAGGGGGGATCGGTCTATACGCACGACCCCTCAGCTAGCTAGCGTATGGACTACGAAAATAGGGCCCGCACATCGATTATGTGGCCCTACGCGTCGTAAACCCTAGGCAAACCATAAGTAATTTTAATTAATAAGAAAAAAGGACCTTTAATTATTTAAAGCTATTTTATTTGTCTCAATGCTCTTCGATACTGAGGGCTAAGAACGGTTAGCCACTGTTCGGAATGGGGACAGCAGCTATTGAAAGCAATAAAAAGAAAGCAACAAATAAATCGATAAAAGAAAGCAGTAAAGGAAAGCAGTAAAGTGCAACTTCTACTCAAACGAGTAAGAATGAAATGAAACCAAGAAAATTGCAAGTCCCGGCTTAAATGAGTCGGCGGGACAAAATAAAGCGAGTCCTACTCAAATGAGTAGGAGAATATAAATGCAATTACAAGTCCATCTCAATTAATTACCGTAAAATAAAGACCGCCCATTTAACTCAAATGAGTAGGTGGTAAATAAAATCATACCATTTAACTCCTAGCGAGTAGGCGGAAATAAATGCTAACACTCACGTACTCTACTTGAAAGTAAAACACACACACTCTACAGAAAGTAAACACACTCTACTTGAATTGAAATACACACACAAGTCCTAATCAAATGAGTAGGAGAAAATTAAAGCAGGTCCTACTCAAACGAGTAGGAGAAAATAAATGCTCACACTCTACAGAAATTAAATACTCACACAGAAAATCCTACTCAAATGAGTAGGTGGAAAATAAAGACTGGCCATTTAACTCTTAGCGAGTAAGCGGAAATAAATAAATACTTGCCATTTAACTCTTAATGAGTAGGTGGAATTAAATAAAGCACACACACGCACACTACATGAATTGAAATAAAGCTATAAAAACCAACTCATATACGCACGCACACGTACAAAATTAAGAAAAACTAAGTGACTGAAAAATTAAAACTACTACATTTCTACCGCTAGAATGCGGCAGAAATGAATAAAAAGTGAAAATAAAATTTAAAGAAACAAAAGTTTTTGCAAATAAACAAAAAGTACAAGTGCTCGAAAAATTTAAATGAATACATTTCTACCGCTAGAATGCAGTAGAAATGAATAAAATGAAGAAAAAAATTTAAATGGGCAAAACGTTTTTGAAAATAAAAGCGAAAATGAAGTGTTTGAAAAATTAAAATGAAAAAGTTTTCATTCTTATGAGGTTATAAAAGAGCTTAAAAAGTGCAAAATAATGCAGAAAAGAACAAAAAGTTTTACATCCTAATAAAAAAAACTAAGTTAACGAAAAACAAAATTATTTTTAAGGCATCTTTATAAACTCATAAGAATGAATAGAAGAACGGAAAAAAAAACAAAAACTAAACTACGAAATTTATGAAATCTATTTAAGCATAAAACTAAACTCATACACGCACACACCCATTTTAAAAGAGCAAAAACTAAGTTAAAACAAAAAAGGAATAAGATTGCATAAGAGTGGGCATATAGATGAATTCAAAAGCCATGTAATGGAAAAAAAACTACATTGCATTAAGAATAAAGAAGATTACAATATTGAAAATAAAAGAGAGAAAGAGGGAGAAAATCTCATTACATGGCTTGGAAATCCATCTAGGCAGCACCTCCCTATACAAAATGGTTCAGGAAAAAGGGAACAGAAATCCTTACAGAAGCTGGAAAATTATAGACAAAAATTTCATGGGACACGCCCTCTAACAAGGGCGTGTCAGGGGGCGTATCAACACTATTTAAATGGCGGTTGTCCGATTTGATTTGAGATTTGACTTGGCGATTGAAAATGCGATGATCATGCCCCATGTCACAGGCGTGACGGTGGGTGTGTCGTTCGGCGATTGATGGCATTGTTGACTTCGGGAGGTCCACGTGGAAGTCACGCCCATGGTCACGAGTGTGACCCAAAGTACACTGGCATGACAGGGAGGTTGAACTGGGCGTCATCTGTGTCAAAAAATCGCCAGCGGCTGTTTATCGGGCCAGGTGGAGGTACACGCCCGTGTCGCATCTTGACACGGGCGTGTTGGGTTGAGTCGACGAATGTCGAGTGAAAAATGTCAAGAGATGGTCACGGGCTTCGGCACGGGGCATGTCATAGTACACGGGCGTGTCACTCATGGGACACGGGCGTGTCCTTGTTGGGTCGACGAACATCAAGCGGAAAATCATCGAGCAGAAAATCGTCGATCAGGTCACACGGGTCAGGTCATGGCCGTGCCACATTTGACACGGTCGTGTGACACGGCGTGTCACATGATTGTTCTTCAAAAATGTTGATTCACTGGAATTTGACGTATCACGCCCTAGTCACGGGCATGACCAGTAATGACACAGGCAAGACATCACTGTTTTTGGCAGATTTTTGGATTTTTTTTCTGAAAAATAAAATAAATTAAGTCAACAAAATATTTACAATAAAAAGAGCATTTTATTGAAGAAATTTAACTAAAAACAACAAAAGAAAATGAAAAATACTTAAATAATGTACGTAAAAATAGGTATATTTACAACTTATCACTTCCTATCACAGGTAGAGCCAAAGAAATTTAAAGAGGCCAACATAGATAATTTCTAGATTATTTCTTAGCAAAAAGAACTAAACCAGTTTAAGAGATGTAAGGTCTAGAATCTAGTTCCCAGACCATAAGGACATAATATCATTGGCGTCAAGTGGATTTACATAAATAAATTTGATGAAAATGACATTATAATCAAGAACAAAGCAAGGCTAGTAGCTAAGAGGTACAAACAAGAAGAAGGTATTGATTTTGATCAAACCTTTGCCCCTATAGTAAGATTGGAAGCCATCAGACTATTCCTTACATATGCTCCACACAAGGGATTCAAGGTCTACCAGATGGATGTGAAGTCAGCCTTCCTGAATGATGACTTAAAGGAAGAAGTCTATGTTGAGCAGACTTCAGGTTTTGTTGTTCCTAACTCACCTAATTTTGTGTATAGACATAGGAAAGCTCCATACGGGATGAAGCAAGCCCCTAGAGCATGGTATGAGACACTGTCTAGCATCCTCCTTGAAAACAAAATCTCAAGGGGGAAGATAGAGAAGACCCTATTCCTAAGAGATTTTAAGGGTAAGATCATCAAAGACTAGATATATGTAGATGAAATTATATTTGGATCTACTGATGACAACCTTTGCAGGAAGTTTGCCAAACTTATGCAAGAGAAGTTTGAGATGAGCAGTATGGGTGAACTTAAGTTCATCTTGGATCTCCAAGTTAGACAGACTGATGATGGCTTGTCCATATCCCAGTCTAAGTTCACCAGGGAGTTAATCAAAAGATTGGTATGGAGAATTCTTCCACCATGAAAATTTTGGAACTAATGTTTCAGATTCCTTGGGTTTGAGAATATCAAATCCCAGATTATATTGATCACGTCTTCTATTGATAGAGTGTACAGGTTGACAGGTGCAAGAGAAGAATAATACTTCTATGGCCACTAACGCAGAGCGTTAGAAGTTACCGCCGAGCGGTAGTCTTGAATTAATTCGATAGAGCTCTCGTGAAGTTACCGCTCCGCGCTATTTCTATCACACGTGCTAACACAAGGAATTATTTTGTCTAACCTCTCCAGAAATGAATGCAAGTCGGTAGTTATTACCGCGCCGTGCTAATCTCTCGACGAACATCAAGCAGGGCCTTTTCACAAATGCCAAGACAGACTTCTTGAGAAACCATTCTACCGCAGGTGATAAAGGTTAACGTGCCGCGCTAGCCTCTCGATGAATGACGAGACGATTTTCTCGAGAAACCATTCTAGCACAGGTGATAAAAGTAACCACGCCGCGCTAGCCTCTTGACGAATATCGACACGACTGCTCCAAATCGTGGTGCCCAATATTACCGCGTGGCAGTAACGGTAACCACGCGGTACTAGCAATGATGAAACGTCAAATATTCATTTTAAATGTTATTCCAGATTTGGACGACAGCTGGGAAAGCAAGCGTGTGAACTTACTGCCGACACTAGTCTTAACGTCGACGATAGCCTATTTTTATGAAGCGTATAAAAGACCAGCTTGGTTTCTGTGTCTTATATCCGAAGAAAAGGAAAGTGCGGGAGTTTGTGAATTCTAGGGTTCAGCTGCTCTTCCTTGAGCTCTGTTCCATAAGTCTCCATCGAAAAAGAAGACAGTCATCTCGCTCGCGCTCGTGATCGAAAGACTCCGGCGATCCAAGTTCTACATCGAATATAAAGAGCTGACCGGGTGCCAGCAAACAGAGATCTCAAGCACCGGCTGCGGATCACTCTATGAAGTAGTCTTCAAGAGGGACAACTTCATCTTTAAATATTTATATCTCTTACTCTTGTAATTTTTTTTCTAAATCTAGTGGAGAGGAAAATCTACCGGTAGGGTTCGTCAGATTCCGGGTAGGACTCCATGGGAAATCACCCTGTGGATCAGGATGTCTAGATAGGGAGGATCTATCAGGGCTCTAAGACCCTTCCTTTTATGGAGGTGAAGAGTCGACTCGAAGACTTTTCCTGGAGGGAGAATGAGACAGTCAACCGGTCCGTGGAACATATCGATATAGTAACCAAAAGATCGTTTCTATTCCTCACCTCGATCTCTAGCGTCACAGAGATCACCTTTTTGTACACCCCTAGAACTATTGTGTTTTTGAATTCTTGCTCTAAAATCCTTTATCACTGTGTTGATTATTTCTGTATGTGTGTTGTGATTGCTTATAAAGTTTGTATGTTTGTAGGAGTTGATGACAGATCTGTACAGGAAAATGAGTTCATAAACTTACCGCAGCACGTTAGCTATCAAACGCCCTGCGGTAACTTCCAGAACGTGATTTCCTGTAACGAAATATTTTAATTTTCAAAAAATGTTGTAAACCCTATTCATGCCCCTCCTATGGTAGGCCACAAGATCCAACAAGTGGTATCAGAGGGAGTTTACTTCAAAAGGGGCTTAAAAACCTGAAGTAAAATGGTCAACTCTGTTCATGCATTTAATGAGGGACAAGGTGTGAGTATGCCTCCACTGTTTTTGTGGAGTGACTATAGTCACTGGAGAACATGCATGAGAATCTTTCTGATAACTCAATGCATGGACGTGTGGGCCATGATAGAGACAAAGTACACAACTCCCACTATCACGGTTGGCGATAAAGTCTTAGAGAAAACACATGATAAGTGGGATGAAGCAGACAAGCTGAAATGTACGAATAATGCCAAGGCTATGAACTTGTTATTTTGCGCCTTAGATAAAGCTAAATTCAATAGAATATGTAACTGCGAGACTTCTTATGATATATTGCGTCTTCTTAAACTCACTCATGAATGAACATCGCAGGTGAAGGAGTCAAAACTGTTTTGACTTGAATCTGAATATGAACAGTTCTTGATGGAGATCGACGAGGATGTTGATAGCATGTACCCTCGCTTTACAAACATCGTCAATGCCTTAAGATCTCTAGGAATGAACTTTCCAAATGGTGACCTAGTGATTAAGATCCTGTGATCTCTACCTCCCCTCTTCAACACAAAGGTGACAGTTATTGCTAAGTCTCGTGAGATTAGAATCCTTAAGATAGAGAGCCTCATCGATAATCTGAAGGCACACAATCTTGAATTGAAGATTCAAGCAGAGGAATATCACAGGGAAGGAAATAAGAAGGGACTGACGTTGAATGCCGCAAAGGAGAGAAAAACTGATGAAGATTCTGAGGAAGATGAGGAGGAGAGCCTCTACATTCGGGAATTCAAATAATTCACAAAGAATCCCAAGAAGTGGGGACAATTCAAGAAATTCTTGAAGAGAGGAGATGGAAAAGGCAGAAGGTGGAGCAAGCCCTCGAAAGAGATGGAAAGCGATGATGACAAGTCCCAGCCGGAGTGCTATCACTGCCACAAGCATGGGCAACTAAAGAGAGAATGCCCAAGTCTCCAGGAGGAGGAAAAAGAAAAGCAAAGAAGGCACAAAGGTAACTCCACCTACTTATACTGAACTTCTTGAAATCTATGAAAATTTAGTTGATATATTAAAAAGTGTCATCTCTGAGAAAAAGTCTTGGAGAGGCAAAAACAAGAAAATCAAAAAGGACTGGTAAAAATTAAAAAGTGAGGTTATTAAAACTGGCAAAGAGAAGATCAAATGTCAAGAGTGTTCTCACTCATTGAAAATTATCTAGGAACTAAAAGCTAGTCTCTCGAAGGCAACATTGAGAAAAACTAGTCTCATCAATGAAAAGAATGTATTGGAGAAAAGACTTCAAATTTCTCTGGCCAAGATAAAGGAAGGCAAAAAGCAATTTTCCAATCGGTGTGTAATGCTAGTTACTGAGAACACCGCCTTAAAGGCGAGGATCCATGATCTCAACTGTGCCATCCAAAAGTTCAGAATAGGCCCAAAGACAGTAGATATGCTTTTGGGAGCACAGTGTCATGGATCTGGGAAGTTTGAATTAGGATATGTGAGTCCAACATCACCCCCAAGCGTAAATCACTATCACTCCATACCTAAGTCCAACTTGAATAAATCAAACGATAAGGTAAAGAAGTTTGGAGGGCTATCCCCATCCTTAAGCAAGATCTCGAGCAACTCGATAAAGGGAGCATCAACAGCATACACCTTGTGTGCAAACTGTCATAAGTTTGGTCACACATCTGGATCGTGTTTGAGGAAAGGTGCTAAGAAAAATACGCAAGTCTGGCTACCAAAGTCTTCTACCTATCATATGGGTAGGACAACTTGGGTAACAAGAACTTTACCTCATCTCCTTTTTAGGTATGTTGGCAGTCTAAGGACACAAAGAACATGTTGTACTTGGACTCTGGGTGCTCCAAGCACATGATGGGAGATAAAGATAAGTTGCTTAGCCTGGAGAAGAAGAAGGGTGGCTTGTGATATTTGGGGACAACAGCAAAGGACGGATACTTGGAAGCGGCACTATATGTAACAAGGCATTCTCTTTTTCGAATGTGTTGTATGTGGATGGACTTAAGCATAATATCATCTCTCTTAGCCAACCGTTTGATAAAGGTTTAAATGTCATGTTTGAGTCATCTACAAACACTTGCAAGATTATTGATGCCATAACTTCTAGTGTATTACTTGTAGCTCACAGAAATCACAATGTGCACACTGTTAGTTTTGATGATATTTATGCATCTAATTTGAAATGGCTAGTTACTAAGAATGAGTAATTAGACATTTGGTATAGGAGACTAGGACATACTGGTAGCAAGCTTATTATAAAACTATCGAAAATGAAACTTGTTAGGGGACTTCCGGACTTAAGCGGTAGTTTAAATGTCTTATGTGGTCCGTGTCAAAAGCGGAAATTTGTAAATAACTCTTTCAAAAGCAAAACTAAAGTTTCCACGTCTAGACCACTCGAATTCATTCACATGGACTTGTTTGGACCTCTAAGTACGTGTAGTCTAGGTGGAAAATGATACACCTTCATTATCATAGATGAATATTCACATTATTGTTGGACGATATTTCTAGCAAATAAATCTGACACCTCTGGCGAATTCTCCAATCTCTGCATGCGACTTCAAAATGAGAAGGATCAAAAGATAAAATTTATTAGATCAGATCATGGAGGAGAGTTTGAGAATGACGACTTCTCAAACTTATGTGACACCTTAGGAATTAAGCAATAATTCTCTATCCCTCGCACTCCACAACAGGACTGGGTTGTAGAAAGAAAGAATCGCACTCTCCAAGAATTAGCCCGCAATATGCTCGCCGAGTTCTGCTTACCACGATCTTTTTGGGCTGAAGCGGTTAACACGGAAAGCAACGTGATGAATCGAGTCATGCTTCGTCCACTTTTAAAGCAAACTCCATGCGAACTATATTTCGAGAAGAAACCCTCTGTATCGTAGTTTAGGGTCTTTGGTTGCCCATGCTACATTCTAAACACTAATGATCATCTAGGAAAATTTGATGAAAAATCCGATCTAGGTGTCTTCTTAAGATCCTCGAGCAAGAGTCGGGCATATAGGATCTACAATAAGAGGACTTTAGTGGTTGATGAATTGGCTCATGTGCATTTCGATGAAAATTCCCCATCGAATGAGCCCAAGACGAATGAAGAGGAGGTAGAAGAGAGTGTATCGATAGGGTATGAAAGTGAGGAGAGAATCGTGGAGGGTGAAACTCATTCTCTTGAACAAGGATATATGCCTCCTAGTAACTTAATTTTTTTCAAAGCAATATTCTCGTGATCTAGTAATAGGAGAGCCATCTCATGGAGTTAGAACTCAGTCTGCACTTCATGAGTCTTTCTCAAACTTGTGCTTCCTATCTGATATTGA
This sequence comes from Platanthera guangdongensis, assembly GCA_039583875.1. Classification (NCBI taxonomy): domain Eukaryota; kingdom Viridiplantae; phylum Streptophyta; class Magnoliopsida; order Asparagales; family Orchidaceae; genus Platanthera; species Platanthera guangdongensis. The sequence continues at coordinate 30,864,915 of CM077160.1, forward strand.
ACCAAAGAGTGTCTCAGAATCCTTGAAAGATGAATCATTGTTCTTTGTGATGAAGGAGGAGCTGAGCTAATTCGAGTGAAGTAAGGTATGGGTGTTAGTGGAACGACCAAATAACCATCCAGTCATAGGCTTAAAATAGATTTTCAAAAATAAGCTTGATGGTGAATCTAGAATAACAAGAAAGAAAGCTAGGCTGGTGGCTAAAGGGTATTCTCAAATAGAGGGTTTGGATTTTGAGTCACTTACCCAGGTTGCTCATCTTGATTCCATTCGTATGTTTTTGGCATTAGCAAGTTACAAGCAAATTAGATTGTAACAAATGGACGTCAGCAGTGCTTTCTTAAATGGATATATTAAGGAAGAGGTATATGTCGAGTAACCACCTGGTTTCATGAATGCCGGCTACCCAAACCACACATACAAGTTGGTGAAGGACCTGTATGGACTGAAGAAGGCACCCCGTGCTTGGTTCGATAGCCTCATTACTTTTCTCTTATATCATGGCTTTAGGATGGGTAGTGCGAACACAACCTAATTTGTAATGAGCATAGTAGGAGAACTAACCTATTTCCTAGGATTTCATATTTCTCAACTCAAAGACGGGATTTTCATAAGTCAATCAAAATATATCAAAGATATGCTTGTGCATTTTGGGTATGAGAATCTGAAACAAGTCAAAACTCCTATGAGTGCTTCCCTTAAATTTGGAAAAGATTAAAGTGACATTTTCGTCGATCAGATCGTGTTTAGAGGTATGATAGTGTCATTGCTATATTTGAGTGCTTCTAGGCACGATATCATATTCGCGGTTTGTATTTGTGCTAGATATCAAGCCGACTCTAAGGAGTCACACTTGAAAGCCGTAAAGCACATTTTTAGGTATCTGATTTGCACGCAAAATATTGGACTTTGGTACACACATACCACTGATTTCACACTTCATGTGTACTCAGACTCAGAATATGTCGGATTCTCACTTGATCACAAGAGCACAAGAGGTACATGTCACTTCCTAGAGCCTGCATTCGTTTCCTGGTCAAGTACAAAACAGAATTCTGTTGCACTATCTACCGCTGAGGCCGAATATATTGCCTTAGGAAGTTGTTGTGCACAAGCACTGTGGATGTCCCAAACATTATAATACTTTGGCATAACTTGTATGAATGTTACACTTAGGTGCGACAATTGGAGTGCCATTGACTTGACATATAATCCAGTTTACCATTCAAGATCAAAGCATATTGACGTGCATCACCATTTCATTCGTGATCATTTCAAAAAGGAGAACGTGAGTGTAATCTTCATTGGCACCGATGACAACTAGTGAACATTTTCACTAAACCACTCCCGGATGCACGTTTCTCAGTACTTCGACTAGAGCTTGGTATTCTGGATCTCTCATCCTAGTCATCGTCATGTGTGTCTTTTTTTGTGGCTCTTGTCTTTGTCTATTTTTTTCTTTCACATTTTTTTGTTTACTTGATGTTGGATCACTAGTTTGGATTTGCGATAGGTTCACTAATTAGGTTGCGTTTTGACCCGCATTGTATAGCCAGGGTTAAGTGTTTGAGTCCTAGAGTTTAAGCTAAGTCATTAGATTCAACCTTCATGGACTAGCCGGTAGAAGACTTCAGGAGACTCAAGACTGAGAAGAATTCAGACTTTAAATTTGTCAGTTCTAAATTCTTCGAAATCAGCTCTACGATCATCGATCGCAGATCGACTGTAACGCCCCAAAATTCAAAAGAGGTACGAGCATCGTCGAGAGCCAAGTTTGGGTCTTGGTAGGGGACACACGGCCTGGGACACGGGCGTGTACATGGCCGTGTCGTAGTCGGGTTTGTCGATTGCCAGGGAAATCAACGATTTTCGCTCGATGAAGTGTCAAGACAGGGAACACGGCCTAGGACACAGGCGTGTCCATGGTAGTGTCGTGCTCGGGTTCGATGGAGAACTCGGGTGGTCGACGAAATGCGCTTGATGAAATGTTAATGCAGTGAACACAGCTTGGGACACGGGCGTGTCCAAGGGCTTGTCGCGCGCATGTTCGAAACTTTTTTCGTGAAGTTGACAAAAAGGCAGTCGAGGATCGTCGAGGCTTCGAACACGGCCTGAGACACGGGCGTGTCCCAGGCCGTGTGCTGCTCGGGTTGTGAGTCGGGCCGTGTAAGGGGATTGAACACGGCCTGGAGCGCAGGCGTGTTCGGCCTAAAATGGCCGTGTCGATTTCGACACAGGCGTGTCGTTTACCCGTGTCCTTCTCGGGTGGTTTTTGATCATGTGTCAATGGAGGAACACGCCCAACAACACGGGCGTGTACTGAGTGATACAGTCGTGTCATGTTCAACACGGGCGTGTCCAGTGCCCGTGTCCTATCCTGGGTGCAACGGTTTCGGCTTTAATTGAGGCACACGGCCTTGGACACGGGCATGTCACAAGCCGTGTTCGGCCTATGTGTTTTAATTTTCAGTTCGAATCGTGGCCATTCATTTCCTTCTTGTGGGATCTGATGGTCCACGGTTTCCCTTGCTGAGTTATGTCCGGGAATAGGGTTTGGGAACGCTCATTTTTCATAAAGTACTCTCTTTCTAAGATCTAGAGAGATGGGAGAGCAAGGAAGGAGGTGAAGGAGATATCCGGTTGCCGGAGAAGCTTCAGTGCTCCAAATCGCGAGCTAAGTCCAGATTCGTGGAGGCAAGACCGTTGCGAAGGTTTTCATCCAGCTAAGTTTCTATGGCTAGGAAGAGTGGTCGGAAGGTAATAACACTTCTCCTCTTGGTTTTAGGATGCGTGTTTAGCATCTTTTCTTTCAAGCTTTTGGGCACCAAATCTCTCAAATGAGAGGGGTTTGGGTCGCCATGGTTCAAGAGGAACCTCCGGGACGATTGAGTCCGTCCCCGACTTGTTTTGCATTAGATATCCGCTCCGTTAGTGGATTAGGCATGGTGTGTGAAGCTGTGGTCACAACCGTTAGTCCGACTCGGTGATGTTGCATACGTGCTTTAGGGATTTTGTAAAAATCCATTGCGATAAGATGTTGTTTGTGATGTTTGTGTTTTTCCCCTTTTCTCGAGTGAGTACGTGTAGTCTGAACCGGACAAGGTTAGCTCCGTAATGGCAGTAGATGGTTTTCTTGGTGGACATGGTTAGCTCCGCATTGGCGGTAAATGGTTTCCTTGGTGCTCGGGGATGTTGCAGTACAAATGAGGGATTAGGGTGGAAACACTATTGGATTGTGATGTGCGAAGGTATGGCTTTGTCTCTGTGGTCGGCTGGCTATCCTGTGACGTGTAAGTCATGTGTGGAGAGTGTCGTGGCGAGACTAGTCCCCATGTGTGAGACTGAAGAGAATGCCAAACATGGGGCAAGCCCGGGCAATGAGGCCATGAGTGGGTGGGGTCCAGCAAGGCTTCTTCGAATCGGTCAGTGTGTTAGACAGAATCCTGACAAGATAAGTCAGAGATTGCAGGCAAGCCCGGGTCTAAGACCATGAGCGGGTGGTGTTTTGTCAAGAGTTCCGTATGGCGGCTTGTATGCCGCTGGTGAAAATACAGTACCCCTTTGTTTGCGGCTTAATGCCAATGGGGAAATGATGAGTACCCAGATGATGTGATGATATGCTAGATGCATACGAGATAGGGTGCCTTGGGTGAAGCCTGGGTTTTGCATACATATTGGGTAGTAGGCCCCTTTTCTTTATATGCTCAACAGTAGAGAACATGCATATTGTTTGAGACATCCAAGCTTGTTCTTTAGTGCTTTACTTGTTCATATATATTGTATATGAAGTGCTGACTTGCAGGTTGAAGGGGTACCCCGGGGTCCGTTAGGGGTGGCCGAGAGGAGATGTGTTTGTTATACAGTTTGAGGTCATCCTTTGCTGACCCACGTTACCACCAAATTTTTACAGGGCAATGATCGCAAGCAGGAGCTAGTTCCCCTGCGAAAAAGGCCTTAGCCTCATGAAGTGTTATGAGCTTTGCATTAGCTCTACTTTTGTGATATTGTATGTTTGATGCTTTCGACTTCAGGCTTGCATGACGAGGTAGCTTAGCAGTGCTTTCGCACTTTGATGTGTTATGTATTGATAGAGTTTGGACTCTCTTTTGTTGTAAGTCCATAAGGCCATTTCGATACTCTTGTGTATGTGGATAACTTCTAGTCTTGGTTGATGTTTCCGTTGTGGTTTGATTATGAGTTTTGAGATTGGGTAGTTATATCATCTTATAATACTAAAGCTGTGGCATCTGTATGTTATGGGGCCCCGGCCGGACCCATATCATACGGTCATTACAGGGGAGGTGTTACAATTTGGTATCAGAGCCAGGTTAGATTCGAGGTCAGTGCGTATAGAAGTTATCCACATAAGAGTAATGCGGGACCGTGAGTGTCCTTATGTTTGAGTATTGCGATTTGAGACTGATTCCTTGTTTTCTTGCTTTTCTTAAGAGTGCAAGCAAAGAGGCGGGTACATCGAGAACGAGAGAAGAGCTTTAGGCAAGCAGCGCCACTGCTCAAGGTCCATTGGGCATGGTTGTAAACCCGGCCGACTTCTGTCGCATGCTAGCAGAAGCAATTATGGCAGACCAAGCTACATCGACAACTCAGGTAGCACCACTGCTACACCGGATATGGTGATGGTCGTGCTAGGCGGAGAAGCCAGGCGAGTAGAGCATTTGGCAGAAAGGGTGGTTGTCGGTCATGGAGACAAGAAGATGAAGTATTTTCTGAGCTTCCATCCCCCTACGATCAAGGGAGTCGGTACTCCGACCGATGCGGAGCATTGGTGGGCATGGATTCAAGAGCTTTTGAGGGCAGCAGAGACGCTAGAGGAGAAGAAATCTGAGTTTGCGGCCTTCAAGTTGGAGGGAGATACAAAGTTGTGGTTGGTGAACCATAGCAGCTTCCATTTTCCTGGATGCACCCCGTCCATGGAAGAGTTTGGGAATGCTTTCCTTAAGAAGTACATTCCTATTTCAACAAGGTTGTCCCTGCAGAGGCAATTTCTGCACTTGATGCAGCGAGATAAGAGGGTGGACGAGTATGTATAGGAGTTCGCTCGTTTGGGTCGTTATGCAGGAACAACAATGGCAGATGATGAAGAGAAGGATAACCTCTTATACTAGGGGCTGAGGGAGAATCTAAGATAACCCCTCATTGCCATGAAGAGAGCTGGTTTCAATAAGCTAGTTGAGACTGCCAGGACATTGGAGAGTGATCTGGAGCGGAGCCTACGTCGTAAGGGTTTTGTGCCCAAGCAAGGAGAAGGGAAGCCTTCTCAATCCCATGGAAAGTCTGAAGGGAATAGATGCAGGAAGAAGCCTCACCCATACAATTCCGGTGAGAAAAGCAAGTGGACGTCTGGAGGGTCTCACTCTAAGGGGCCACCAACGTGCTTCAACTGTGGTAAGGTGGGGCACATTGCTTGTTTTTGTAACCAAGGAGGTGTGTGCGAAGCAGGAGGCAAGGCAGGAGCAGACTGTGAGCTCCGGCCCCAGTGTCGTAGAAAAACGGAAGATGGCGGAGTCTAGCGCTTCTCGGTTCCAACCAGTGCAACCAAGGGCTTACAACCTTGGACAACAGGAAGAGATCCGCCAACCCAATGTGGTGACAGGTACGAGGAATTTTAAGTTTAACCTTGTGCTTCATACTTTTAGACCGTTATGATTGATGTCTATGTTTTAGGCTTTGTGTTAGTTTACGGATACCCTTCTAGGGTATTGTTTGATACGGGAGCGTCACACTCCTTTCTTGCAGAAAGCTTCATCCGGAGGATTGGAGTTGAGTCATTTTCAGCGGACGCGGAGCTGAAGGTGCGCATGCCCAATGGGTCATCCATGACCACCGGGAAGAAAGGGCGCATTTGTTGGGATCTAAGCGGAGTTGACTTCGTGTTGATAGCAGCGGTCGTACCGTTAGTCGAGTTTGATGTGATTTTTGGAATGGACTAGCTAGCGGACCAGCGTGACAGTATTGATTGCCTATCCAAGGTGGTGACCCTAAGAAGCAAAGGGCAGATGGAAGTCAAGTTTGAGGGCCTTAATGGAGTGGCCTGTTCTCTGATTTCGGCCTTGCAGTTGGCGCGGGAAGTTAACCAGGGTGGAGTAGCGCTTGTAGCATTATTGGAGGTTCACCTTTCCAAGTTATAACTTGGGGAAGTGCCAGTGGTGGAACAGTTCAAGGATGTGTTTCATGAAGATCTTCCTGGAGCACCTCCTCGGCGGGAGATTGATTTCTCAATTGAGTTAGTGCCAGAGACACGACCGGTGTCACGTCCTCCATTTAGGATGACACCGAAAGAGTTAGCTGAGCTCAAGGTGTAGTTGAAGGAACTGTTGGAGCAGGGGTATATCATGTAAGACCCCTCCCCCTTACCAAGGAGGCTACCCGGTCTTATGCCAGAACCGCCGTCTTACGGTGACACTAATGCTCGGGTTAGTCAACACCGCAACACACCTATTCTGCCGGCTAATACGATCATATAACCTGTAGGCCAAAATGAAAAATAGAAGTATAGCGGTAAAAATAAACCACAACTAGTCCACAATCACAGCACATATATATGTAAATATATGAAAAGGAAAAACATCAGTCGATATGAGTACAGCAGATAAAAAGGTCTTATGCCCAGTACATCATATCAAAATCTCTCTCTCTCAACTCTAAACAGCGGAAGATAACTATCATCACCAAGTCATCCCACCTGAGGCAACTCTGCAGTAGTAGTAGTAGTAGTAGTAGTAGTACGTGGTGGTATCAGCTCCTCACGCCCTGTCAACTCGTCCTGCCGGTCGTGCTTGTGCTCCATCTCCTCGAACTCCTAAAAATAGTTTGGTCACTGATCATTAGTCAAAAAGACTAAGTTGTTTCCTCCTCACCTCGCCTCGTAACTCCTAGGCACCGTGCGGGAGGACGAAGAGGAGGACAACAAGGGGTAACAAGTATAAACAGGTGACAGTGGACTATACTAACAAGTATATGAGGAGTAATAGTAGTTCTACTCTAGCAGTTTTATGTAAGAAGTACAAGTGTAGTAAGTAAAGTATATAACTGAAGTAAGTAAGACAAGTGAAGTATAATGCAGTATGGTAAAGTAAGTAAAGAACTGAAAGTAAGAGCAGGAAATTAAAACTATTCTACCACTACTCTACCATCACAAATCGTACCTTAACTTATAAAAATGCCCATACAAATTTATAAGTTAAGGTTTCTAGGAAATTTAACTTGTCATATAAAAGAGCCCATACTTATTTATATGATAAGGATCTATGAAGCGTATGACCAAATATGAATGAATATTTATGATGTGATTTATGCGCAGGCAAATACAACTCACACACAATGACTCTGTGATCACAGACCTTTAGCTCCCAATTTTTGAGAGCTAGCTTCACTCTCGGGTACCACCGTTGTGGCTACGGAAGCAGCGGAGCGGGCATCTCCACTTCTAGGCTGGTATGCACACTACCATACCTTAGACCCCTCTCATAGGCCTTTGTACACGTCCTAGGTGCACTCTAGAGTCCATGCGTACATACTTTGCTGACAACCCATCAGTCTTGTTGGGTCGGGTGTGCGTTATCGGGGATCGTCCTCCAGACAGCAGCGTAAAACAACCCACTGGCCCCTTAAACCCTCACACCCGCCTGGTTCACCATACTGCCGTCGGTGTGACGATCGACCAGTACTGCATGATCCACCACCATATTTATGCACATGTAAGTATTTCATCCCGAGCCTTCAGCTCGCAGGACTAACCTGTCCTGAATCCCTCAAACCCTTCACGGGCGAGCCTGCAACAAATATCCCTCCAACCCATCTCGGGTGAGAACGCACAGTAGTGCCTTATTCAAAATCCCTCAAACCCATCACGGGCGAGAATGAACCATAATGTCTTAACCTATTAGACTACTCTTCTCTACGGATTATTATACTTAGTGATTTAAGGTTAATCCCAAGACTGCCCGGGGTATACCCGGTGAAGGGCTCTCAGGGGCACTAGGAACTACAATGGGATTACGCCCAAAGCTCCCTTTCTTAAGGATATTAACCTTAGTTGATGACTACCCATAATTCACCCCCAGCTCTCGTTATTACTATTTAGTGATCCTAATGACTTAAGGTGTTCTCAGATGGGCGACGGTCATCCACCGGTCTCCACTCCAGTTGCTATCCAAGGGCTTGCACTTTACTCTACTCACTAAGACAACTCTACCCACCATGGTCATATTCCAATTGAAGTCTCTAGCTCATTTATTGATCCATCCCCCGGTGGTCCTTATAACATGACCTACTTACACTATGCGCAACCCATGACCTAATATCACCCCGAAATGGAACATCCAATTCCTTGGGCCACCTGCCCCTAATTATTTATCCTAGGATGGTATGGACTAATGAAATGAGCCTATTGATTTTCATAATTTTCTTAAGTCATTAAGGACTCTAATTAAATCATTAAATTAATCCCCTAGGTCATTTAATACATGAAGTATCACAATTATTAAACCAATGACCTAAGGAATTTTTCCTGAGTTGCAGCTTGGTAAAATATAGCTGCCTACCAAAAGTTATAATTTTACTTTGAATATTTCTATTTATTCCTTAATTAATACAAAATTCACACAATTGTCATTTTCCAAATGAAGTATAAGGAATACAATACTAAAAATTCTAGGAACATTATAGTGCATATATATCATGAATTTAAGGCTAGTGGCAGAGTTTCATCCACCTCTATAATGTAATAGCCTACTAATTTCAATTCTTAATAATTTACCAAAATGCCATTATAAGGTTTTAAAAATTACTGACTCATCCAAAAATGCTGAGAAAATTATACAAGGTTATTCATGATCAGATTAATATCCAAGAAATTTTCCAAAATTTTCTACAAAGTATTTTCACCAATTTGCTAATTAAATAAAATAAGGGTAGAAAGATAATTTCCACACAACTCCTATCAAAATTCTTCAAACAGATACATAAAACTTTTCAGGAGTTAAATCTAACATTATATTGACCTTGACAAAAATTGGGGATTTTATCTCAATGATGAACATATTTTTACATTTATTTTTCAAAAGTTGTATTATTCCAAAAATTATAAATAATGGGATTTTTGCTTCCAAAAATCCCATTATTACAATGTGGGGTATAATTAACAATAATGAGCCTCTGAAATCAATATCATGATTTTTGGATGTTCCAAATAGGCCTAATACACAATATTTCAAAATTGCCTATTTGCACCCCAAGCCTATGTATAATCAACACATGCAAGTGAGTTTACCCAACATGCAGTGGTCCAAATGTGCTGAACTTTTTACCATGCACATGAATAGTCCCCAAGGACATGCCACCAATATTTGGGGCTATTTGGAGCCATAACACTCCAATTATTTCATTTATTTTCTTTTTGATATTTAAGCAAAACCTATAGAAAATGTATTCCCAAAAATTCTCACTTTTTGGCAAGGGCTACATATGCCCAAATCATGCCTGTGCTCAAAATATGAGGTCATTTTGATTAATGGTTTAGCTTGGGCATCAATTTGAAATTTTTCACTTGCCTAGGACCAATCCTAGGAAAACTGACCTACAACCCAATATATTCTACCAACTTTGATGTTTAAGGTGCCAAATTAACGTTAAGACACTAAGCTACAAATTTCATTTAAGGTGCATGTCCTGGAAATGAATCGAAGAGGTCTAAAAATAGCTTGTAATATGACTGTATAAGTGTGACAGATTATACATAATACTACAGTTTTAAATTTGATTTAATTTAATTGATGAGCACGAATCTTGAAGTAAATTTGACGGGATCTGGTCGTCGTCCCCAATCAGCCAACGGCTGGGATCAGTTCTGGCTGGGCTACCTTTGCTGGTTATTTCCGGCCAGCTGAGCCACCACCACCGCCGGCGGATGTCGCCACCACCTTCACTGAGGTGGTGGCTAGCGATTTCCGGAGATGAGGTCGCCGGAATTGGCTCCTCTGGCGAACCCGAGCATGAAGCAAAAATCGGAAAAATCTCCATTTCCTCACATGGTATCGGGCTCAATTGAGCCCGATGTCTCCCCTAAAGGATCTAGAAAGCTAGTACGAGTAGAGGGGATGCGAAACGGACCCGAATGGCGGATGGACGGCCAGGTTGGCGGCGGTTGGCCTTCGTTAAGCTGCTCTGGGGATCTCCTGCTCAAAATTCTGTTTCTTCACCAAAATCTTTGCTCCAGGACTTGTTCTCCAATCAATTCCACTCACTGAAGCTGATGGTGTGGTCGATTTGAGGTAGAAGTGGCTGTATAGGGAGATACAACCAAGGTGAGCTCGGTTTGGGGCTTTGGAGGCTTCACCCTTGGTGCCAAGTGGCCACCATGCTGCCAAATTATCTGTAATTCCTTGGGTTGCCGGCCAGCAAGCTTTTGTGTTGATGGAGCCAAGGCCAAGTGGCCTCCACCTCTTTTCCTCTTCTCACTCCACTTCTCTCTCCTAAAATTCCCACTTTACCCTCATACATGTGTCATCTCTCCAAAACTAGAGGGGTAGGGCTTGTATTTGTCCACTTGGGCTGGACATGGGCCAAGTTTGGTGGGCTTGGCCAAGGAGAGTGGGCTTAGCCCTCATTTTCGTCTTAAGGTCAATTATGTTGACTAGGTTGACTTTCAGTTGACTTGGTCAACCATGATGAGTGGGCTGACCCCACTTGGTGGTCATGGGTCTAATGGCACCACCCAACTTGGGTTGGTTCAATTTGGTGTCCTACTTGGGCTAATTGGGCCTAAAGGTATAGGTTTGACCAAATTAGGGCCATGGTTTACTTTGGTCAACTAGGGTCAAAGGGTAAACCTAATGACATGCCCTAGGGTCCACTTAGATTATTTTATGGTTAGGGCAATATGCTGGGGTCATGGTGTGGCTAGGGTTCCTATATAGGCTAGTTTGACCTAATTTGACTTTGGCCCCTTAGTGGGGCCCACATGGCTACAACCCACTACCTAGGGTCAAACATAGCTAAATTCCCTATCACCCACTCCATGCCTAACCCAATCTAAGTTGAGGGGTCTAAAAGTAACATGGGATGTTACAAATCCCAATAAAAAAGAAAATAATTTCGTCCCCGAAATTCATGTTCGGGTCTACGGGGTTTTACTTGCAAGAGTTATATGAAATTTAAACGCATAAACTAAAGTATACCTGAAGTGAATAGATTTGGGTGTTGCTCCATCATCAGATCCCTCAGTTCCCAGGTGTGCTCCTCCTGTCCATGATTGGACCACAACACTTTCACAAGAGGGACCTTCTTCTTCCGCAACACACGGACATTTGTATCATCAATTCGGATTGGCTCCAATCTGATGGATCTGTCTGGTGCATCGGACCGGCTGTAGTAGTAACGTGCTGCTCCGGATGAAGGAGAGCTCTTCGCAAGGAAGAGACATGGAAGACGTCATGTATGGTACCCAACTCCGGTGGCAGCTGCAGTCGGTAAGCTAAGGGACCGATCCGCTCCAGTATCAAGTATGGCCCCATGTATCGAGGACTGTGCTTCTTGTGCCTCCGCACCCGAAAGACACCGTTTACCGGACGTATCTTCAAGAAAATTATATCTCCAAACTGGAACTCCACCTTTCGGTGCCGAGCAACATAATATTTAGACTCCCTACTCTGTGCCTCTAGCAGCCAATCCCTGATCAAATGAACCTGAGCCTCCGTATCCTTCACATAATCAGAACCAAGAGCCTTTGTATCCACATCCTGAACCCATGACAGCGGTGTCTGGCACTTCCTCCCGTAAAGTGCCTCATATGGAGCCATCCTGATGCTAGCCTGGTGGCTGTTATTTTAGGAGAACTCAATCAATGGTAGTAGCCTCTCCCAAGGCTTCCCCGTATCCAATATGCATAGGCGGAGTAGATCCTTCATGGTACGGATGGTCCGCTCGGTCTGTCCGTCGGTCTGCGAGTGGAAGGCAGTACTAAAAGTAAGTCAAGAGCCCAAGTAAGCATGCACAACCCTCCACTCCCTCGAAGTGAATCGACCATCACGGTCCGAAACAATCGTCCTGGGGATGTCATGGTATCTGACAAACTGCTCCATGAATAATCTCACCAAAACTGCAACTGGAGAATCCTTCCTGACTGGAATAAAGCGTTCCACCTTGGGCAGTCTGTCTACTATGACCCAGATGGAATCATGCCTAGAGTGGGAGCGAGGTAGTCCGTGCACAATGTCCATAGCAATGTCCTCGAACTTCCACTCCGGTACTGGCAATGGCTGTAATAAACATCCCGGGCTCTTGCATTCCACCTTAACGCGCTGGCACGTCTCACAATGTGTCACAAAGTGAGTGATCTCCCTCTTCATCCCAGGCCAATAAATAGTCTTCCGTAAATCTGCCCAGATCTTGGTGATGCCGGGATGCACTGAATATCTGGAGCAATGTACCTCTCTAAGTATATCATCCCAGATACCGCCCCCTGCTGGTATATAAATACGTCCACGGAATCGAAGGAGGTCATCCTGCACCATGTAATCCTCAACCTTGCCCCTTTTCAGGGCACTGAAAATCGGCTCCAATGTATTATCCAGCCTCTGATGCGCCATAATGCGCTCCTGAATGTCATCATCTCTGATCAATGAGCTCGGGTACTCTCGATATCCTACTGGTTTGTCCTCAGAAACCATAGTAATATGTATGTCGTCCATCATCTGTATCAACTCCATAGCCATCACCCGGGGCTCCGGCCTAGAGGTGCTGGCCCTCCTGCTCAGTGCATCTACTACTGTGTTTGCCTTCCCCGGGTGGTAGTGAATCTGGTAATCATAGTCACAGAGAAATTTTAGCCATCTACTCTGTCGCAGGTTTAGGTCCTTCTGCGTATCGATGTACTTTAGATTCTTGTGATCCGAGAAAATATCACAATGAATCCCATACAGATAGTGCCTCCATATCTTTAGTGCAAATACTACAGCCCCGAGCTCCAAATCGTGTACCGGATAGTTATGCTCGTGCTTCTTCAACTGTCTCGAAGCATAAGCGATAACATGTCTGTGTAGCATCAGTACAGCACCCATACCTTCGTATGAGGCATCCGTGTAAATCTGAAATCCCTCACTCCCAGATGGGAGTGCAAGGATAGGGGATGAGGTGAGTCGGTCCTTCAACATCTGAAAGGCTGTCTCGCACTGCTCTGTCCAACCAAACTCTACATCCTTCCTCGTCAAGGTTGTGAGGGAAAGTGCTATCCTTGAGAACCCCTCCACGAACTTACGATAGTAACCTGCTAATCCCAAGAAGCTACGAATGTCTGACACTGTCTTCGGCTGTGGCCAATCTCTCACTATCTCTATCTTGGCTGGATCCACCTCCAATCCAGCTCCACTGATTGTATGCCCCAAGAAGGACACTTCCTGTAGCTAGAACTGGCACTTATAAAACTTCGTATACATCTGGGACTCCCTCAGCCTCTACAAAACCTGTGTTAAATGCTCTTTGTGCTCCTCTTGATTCCGGGAATAGATTAGAATATCGTCGATGAATACAATGACGAAGCGGTCCAAGAAGAGATCGAATACACGGTTCATTAGGCTCATGAATGTGGCAGGGGCATTCATGAGCACAAAAGGCATCACCGTGAACTCGTATAACCCGTATCGTGAGCTTAAAGTCGTCTTCGGGATGTCTTCCTCTCGGATGCGTAGCTGATAGTAACCAGATATAAAATCCAGCTTAGAGAACTAGAAGGCCCCCTGAAGGTGATCAAATAACTCGTTTATCTGAGGCAGTGGATAGGTATTCTGGATCGTCAACCGGTTCAGCTCCCTGTAATCTATGCACAGCCGCAATGATCCGTCTTTCTTCTTCACAAAGAGAACTGGTGCTCCCCACGGTGACGAGCTCGGCCGCACAAATCCCGATTACATAAGCTCCTGAAGCTGAGTCCTGAATTCTGCCAACTCTCTGGGAGCCATCCTGTAAGGTGCCCGGGACACTGGCCTCGCCCCCGGCACCAACTGAATCCTGAAATCCAAATCACGAGCTTCTGGTAGTCCGGCCAATATCTCCGGGAATACATCAGAGAAATCCCGAACCACCGGAATATCAGCTATAGAACTCTCTACTGCCACCATCTCGAAGCAGATAAGGTACACCTCTTCCCCCTGCTCATAGGCCTTGACAGCCTGTATAGAAGATAATGATAGATGGGGGATAGGTCGGATACCTTTAATAGTAACGTAGGAGTCTCCATGCCTGAGTGTGATCCTCTTAGAGGGGCAGTCGATCTGGGCATAGTTCCAATGAAGCCAGGTCATGCCCAAAATCAAATCAAAGTCCGACAATCTCAAGACTGCCGCCGGAGCTTCGAATGTCTTGCCTCCTATCTCGGCCTCCATGTTGCAGCTATCCGTGGTCTGTAGCTCCGAGCCATCAGGAAGACGCACCCTCATCTCTATGCCAGGGAATATCTCCACACCCTTTAATCCTTCAATAAAAGTGTCTGACACGAATGAGTGCGAAGTACCCGTGTCGAAGAGGGTATGAGCGGGCTTGCCGCTGATCATAACTATGCTTGAGATTTAATTGAGTTAAAACGGGTTGAAAGTGAGGGATAAATAGAATTTACTCTAGAGGGGGGAGGGGTGAATAGAGTATTAAAAAAATGTTGTTTAGATTTATTACGGAATTAAAATATTGATACTTATATGAAAGAGGTAAAAGCACAAGAAACTATCACAACACAATACAAAAAGAAAACACAAGGTAACCAGATGACACAAGAAACTTTATAGTGGTTCCCCAAATCTGGGTACATCCACTCTTCAACCACCCTGGTAGGAATTCACTTAGGTTTTTGATCAGGTGCACTATCACCACAAGATCTGCTTCAGGTAGATCTAGAAACCCTTCAGGCTTTTGATCAGGTGCATAAAAACTAATAGGTTTTTGATCAGGTGCCCTATCACCAAGGAGTTCACTTTTTAAGGGAGTAATAACCCTGTACAAGAGAGGTTAAAGAAAAGTAGATGACAGTATTCTCTTTCTCAAACACAATGAGAAGACTATGTGGATTTGATGATGCCAAAGCTCCCCCTGAGATATAGAGTAGATTCACGAAGATGGAAGCTTTGTCCAGGGTGTAGGTCTTCAGATTGATGTTGATTTGAGCTCTCTGTAGATTTTTGAAGCCTGAAGAAAGAAGAAGACTAGAGAGAATTATCTGTTGAACAAGTTCTTCTTCTTCCTTGTTTCAGCAATGCAAGAGACCTTGAGAGCAAATAGATTATTTTCTAACTAACTGTATGTGATTCTTGATCTCTTTCTTTTTGAGTTCTATGTTTTCATTAGAATGACCAACGGCCTGAATTTGAATTCCCAAGACAATACTTAATTCTCTGCAAGAATTTAGGAGCACAAACGGCTATAATGGCTGGCAATCATAAATACACTTTCATAACTGTCTTTACAAAATATTCTGTGAATACCATAATTAATGCTTCATGAAATACGACTATCAGCCTTGAGAATGTCAGCATTAATTATCAAAATATATTTGCCTTAGAAAAATTTATCATAACAAAAATAAATACTTCTGACCGATCTAAGAGAACTGATAACTGAAGGCAGCATAAAATCATAGAGCTTAGTTCAGAGATTGTCGAACTGGGTTAAGAGATCGTTGACCTGGGAACAACTATCATAGATCTGAGATAACTGCTGAGAAGCACAAGATCGTCGTCCTGAGCTCATAGATCGTCGAGCTCAGTTCAGAGTAGAGAACTCTGAGATCGTCGATGGGAGATCGACGATCATCGAGCTGAGTTCGACTTTGTTCGAACTGATATAGAAAATCCACAGAATCTTTCTGAATCTAAGTCTGAGTCCACTACAATGCTGGTTTGTACAAACCTGACCTAAAAGGATCTAACTAAGACTAGATAAGGACCCAGGCTATACATGGGGGTCAAAACATCCTAAGAGTGAACCTAGCACAAAACCAAACAAGAGTTCCAACAATCTCCCCCTATTTGTGTGAGGTCACTCAAAAAAACAAAACTGAAAAGAAATAAGAATACAAGGACCATAAATATCTGTAGGGATGAAATAATATCAGCAGATATGTTATAGAAATGCATTGTACATAATCAGTTAAGCATTAAAAAAAATACAAACTATAGATTATAAGATGAAGGACCAGAGGAGGGTTTAAAAAAGATTATCTTTCTGAGTGGATCTGGTATATCCTTCTTAGAGGTCAGCAGGTCTTGTCCACTAAGAGTTGTCTGAGCACTAGTCCCGGGCACAATTGCTTCTGGATGCAATGCCATATATTCAGCTGGATTAAAGACTTTCTTGCTAACTTGGAGTTTGTCCAGCTCTTTTTCTCTGTAGGATGACATAGTGGAAAACCTAAATGGATCTTCTCCTTCTGCTATAACTTTTCTTATTTGAGAGAGACCAATCAGTTCTTGAAGCCTGGCCATCCTAAAGTTAGGATCAACTTCCTGTTCAATAGGTGGCTGATCATCTTGAGGAGGCAATATTGTAACTACTTTGAACTGAGTGGATTGAGCCTGAAAGTTTGTTGTGCTATGTTGTTTATCACTTTGAGAATAGATAGATCTTGGAGGAGCAACCACACTATACTTTCCTTTCGTCTTATGAGATTCATCATGTCTTCTAGACAGATAAGTAGTTGTGTTCTGAACCTTGGGAGGAACTTGTTGTTGAGGAGGAGAGAAGGAGGGTTTCTGATAAATATCTTCCTTTATTTGCTCTGTAGAACTTTGATTTTTATGCTGCTGACTGCTTCCTTGGGAATGAGATATGGAAGATCTATCCTGCCTTTGATATGTTCTAGAGAAGGAGGAAGGCTTGGAAGATGCATTAGAAGCTTGAGGAACAGCTCCTAAAGCACCAGCAAGAGGAGGAGGAGGACCTCTTCTGAACTTCTGAGGAGGAGGTGAGTATCTCCTGCTCTTCTTCCTGTCTTTCTGTTCATTTTTAGATAACCACATCCAGCTTTCCATGCCAGGATATGGAGTAATCCCTTTCGAGATGTAGTATGGAGTATCATTAGTATTGTCTGGCCTGGAAGTAGCCTTAGGAGCAAGTTTTCTTTTCTTTAACACTTTCTTTTTCTTAGAATTATCATCCTCTGGATCATCATCCTCATCATCATCAGATAAATCAGGAGGATTGTCATATAGGTCATTTATTTCCTTCAGTTATTTATCATAAGTCTTTTTAGCAGCTTTCTCTTTACCTTCTTCCTGAATGTCAAGAGCAATAAGATCATCCAGAGAGGGAAGAGGACTATCATCTATGGAATTGGAAGGTCCAAGGGAACTTGGGACTAGATCAATATCCATAGAATATAATTCAGCAAGAGGAGCACAAGGCTCACAAAGATTTATTAAACATGTCTTTATGGCTAAAGCCAGATTTCCTGAAGCCGCTAGATCAAGCAGTGCATCAGCAATTAAGAGTGCATCAAGCTCATCCTTATCTTCTGTAACAAGTATAAGCTCAACAGCGATAGGGGATGACATATCTGTACAAACTGTAACTGACTGAATAACTGTACAAATTGGAGCAATTGGATCTGACTGAATCTGCAAGAGTTGTTTCACAACTAAAGGACTCATGGGTATGGTATAACAGACCAAGGCCTTGGAAGAATGTATCTCAACTGAAATCCAAACTGATCTAAACATAGAGAAAGAATGTAAAAGAAATTGTAAATCAATGGAGGGATTTATAAAGTAATAACCACTAGAAATACCAGGATTGACACATCAGTGTCCTCATCTGACATGAGCAAATCTTAATAAGGAACTATATTTGCACAAAATTTCTGAAACACTTCTTCTTCCTGTACTGCTGGAGGAGACTTAGCTTGAAGTTATGCTGAGGCTGAACATGCTGCATCTTCATTGGATATCTCCCCCTGCCTGGTTTCAGTGAAAACTGGAAGCAGGCCCCTAGATGAAGAAGGGACAGAGGAAGTAGAAAGGGAAGAAGATAGAGAGACAAAAAGAGAGGAGATAGATTGTGCAAGAGGTGAAATAGCCTCTGCTATCAAGTATTGAAGAGTTGGAGTGAGGAGTTCCAGAAGATGAGATAGGAAAGAGGGATCCACATGAAGAAACTCAGTTGGAGTCTGAGTTGAGACAGAATGATGAGAGGGAGGAGGAGTGAAATCAGTCATGATGTCATCCTGAATAGGGGAGTCTCTCGAAGAATTTAGTCTTCACACAGAGCCTTAGGGGAGTGAAATCTCTGATCGACGATTTTTGTCTTCACACAGAGCTGTTGTCAAACGTAGGTTGACAAAATAGCTCAAGAGTTGTTCGAAGATCGTCTTTCTCCGTTCGACGATTTAGGAATAGATACAAAAACTGAAGACAAAAATTAAATTAATCCTTCCCATTAATCATTCCAAGCTGATTCAGGAAGAAAGGTGCTTCTTTTCATCAAGAAGTTAGGGCAAAATATCTGCTCTTTGAAAATCAGTGGAGATAAAGACTATATTAGTTTTCTTTTTGTCAATATTATCTTTAATGACATGATGTCTTATATCTATATGCTTTGTTTTAGAATGATGCACTGGATTATGTGATATAGATATAACACTTGTATTATCACAGAAAATGGTTGAATTATTTAGATTGAAACCATAATCTAAGAGTTTTTTTTGTATCCACAAAATCTGTGAACAGCAACTGCCAGCAGCCATATATTCAGCTTCAGTAGTAGATGTTGATACAGAGGTTTGCTTCTTGCAAAACCAGGACACAAGTCTATCACCCAAGAACTCGCAAGTTCCTGAAGTGCTCTTTCTGTCCACTCTACATCCAGCATAGTCAGCATTTGAAAATCCAGTCAACTCAAATGCTGACTCTGTTGGATACCAGAGTCCTAGATTAGGACAACCCTTTATATATCTTAAAATCCTTTTTATAAAAATAAGATGGGATTCTTTAGGGTTCACCTGGAACCTAGCACATAAACATGTAGCAAACATAATATCTGGTCTGCTTGTTGTTAGATATAGTAGGGATCCAACAATGACCCTACACCTGGTCTGATCAACAGGTTTTCCATGTTAATCAGTGTCAAATACAACATTGGCAGCCATCGGAGTCTTCATAGAAGATGCATCAGCCATCCCAAACTTCTTAATAAGCTCATTAGCATATTTAGATTGGGAAATGAAGATACCGTCAGGAGATTCTTTCACTTGGAGACCAAGGAAATAAGATAACTCTCCTGATGTAGGCCCGTCCTAAAAGATCCTACACGGACGGCGTGACGACGACGCTCGCAACTCTCAACGCTCTCTATTCCACACGTTGACGAAAACGCAGCCACAACAATTATTTTATTTATCGCTCGCGCTAACGATACGGATCGCCGTTTCGCAAATAGATCGAGTGTTGGCTATAGGCCAAACTCTTTCCGGCTAAATGGGATAATCTTGATCCCGAACGAGCTTTTGGCTTGTACCAAAATAGATCCACCAAAAACAAAATGATTCGAAAGATGGTAGGATCTATCCCAACAAAAAGATAACGAGGATCGCCAATCCTCTTACGAATCTTTCGGAAATCCAAACGAAAAAATACCGATCTATTAGGGGATTAACCGCGAAGAAAAACGAATCGGAAAATAACGCAAAATTCGTCCACCACAAGAACTATCTAGAGAAAGAAAACTCTTGGTAGAAATTTTCGTTACCCCTCTCGGATTTGTAGATCCGTGATGCGTGGATCCACCAAGTTTGATCGCTCCTCCGTTGAAAGTCCACGGGAAGCTCGTTACGGATGACGAACGTGCTAATCTCCTTCACTTCACGCCGTGGAGGAAACCCCTATCTTCTTCCTTGCAAACAACCTCTCATGCATGGGCCAAAGTATCCTTGGAGAGAGAGGATCTCGGGTGGCCGTGAGCAAGAGGGAGAGGAGAGTCGCCGAGCGCTAAAGAGAAGGGGGCGGCCGAGAGCAAGGGGGAGAGAGGAGATGGCCAAACTCTTGAAAGAGGGAGCCTTGAGGCCGGTGGTTTGGAGGAAGGAAGAAAGAGGGGGGCGGCTAGGAGAAGAAGAGAGGGAAAAATTAGGGTTGGCAAAATTCAAGTTTTGATTTCAATTTCATTCTACCATCAAATGAAAAGTTCAAGGCCTTATATAGGCTTACATCTCAAAGAAAATAACAAGTGGCTAAAGGCACACCACATAAAGAAAATGCAGAAATTAAATAAAGTTTTTTTTTAAAAGAGCCATCATGAAACGGCTATTAGCACACCAAAGCTAAAATATCAAATATGAGTCTTGTTGCGAGGGCGAAGCTTGTAACCATGACCGCTACGACGTCACACGTCCTTTGCCGGCACATCTTCAACATAGTCATTGCCAAGTTGGTCGTCCTGGTGGCCGTCGTCATCACCATCGCCATCACCGTCGCCATCACCGTCGCCATCACCATCGCCATCACCGTCGTCATCACCGTCGTCATCAATCCTCCGCCGCTCAAAAGGACTCATCTCCGATGAGCGGGCTGAAATATAACGGCGTACGAGGTCCGCGTCAAGAAGATCCACCTGTGCAGCAGAGAGCCAAGAGTCGTCCAAAGCCGGACGACCACGCCAACGAACCAAAAACCTGTGAGTGTCGCCGTTGGGAGTGGGAAACACATCATCCTGCAAAATCCTGTCAGGCAAGAAATCCGTCCGGGGAAACCTCGGAAAAACGTTAGGTGAAGCAAAAAAACAAGTTTCATCAACAATAGACAGCATACCTCCCGTAGATTTCGAAGGAGAAAGCGATCCAGAATTGAGCTCACCCCCCACCCCATTAGATTGTATAGTGGAATTATTAAACGGAGAGACAGACAGTTCAGGTGGTGGAGCAACAAAAAGCGTTAAATCCGAAATGGTAAACACAGAGGAGATTCCCCAATCAACGGGTAATTCTAACAAATAAGCATTTTTGCCTAATTTCTTCAAAATTCGAAAAGGACCGGCTTTCTTGTTCGCTAATTTTTTTATGGTGCCCGAAGGCATCCGTTCAGGGATAAGACGAACCATAACCAAATCGCCAATGTTCAAGGAGACTGCTCGCCTATGTACGTTAGCATTCGATTGATAGATAGAATATTGCTTAGCTAACGTCTTGCCAATATGCTCATGGAGAGTGTGAACATGTGAAGCGAAGTCCTGTGCAAATTGACTTGACTTAAAAGAAGGCGGTAACGGAACCAAGTCAAGAGGCACTAGCGCCTTATAACCATGCACTATCTCATTCGGAGACAACCCAGTGGACCTGTTCTTAGAATTATTGTACGCTAGTTGAGCAAGCGGAAGGATTAGGTCCCATGAACCATGTGGGTTGAACCCATGTGCAACATGACTTGAGTTAAAAGTAGAAAATAACGGGACTAAGTCTGGTGGCATGGGTGCTTTAAATTCATTAACGATTTCTGTGGAGTCCAACGACATAGTTTTAAATTTAGATTTAAATTTTGATTTAAAAATTTCACAAAGAAATGCCTGCGGAAAACGCTCATCACCAACTATAGAGTTGGATGCTCCCGGAGTTGAAAGGTAGTGCGGGAGACACAACTCAACATACCCAACTACGTTCACTAACGTGTGCATGCACGGATCATCAAAAGGCGGAGGATAAATGCAAGCGACCGGGCTTGGCAAATAATTGTGTCTGGGGGACACCACATCAAAACATACCATCGCCATGGAATCACTAGCAGTCCAAAAAGAAGCCTTACCCAACGCCAAGCGGTCAGATGAACAGTCCATCCTAGGAACAATATAGTCAGATCTATGAAAAGTAGTGGAAAGACCGAACGCGACAACTAACAAATCGCTCACACACATCCGTCTGGGTAAGTCGAATGGGGAAGCTGGATAAATAAACATCTCCAAATATCTCGGGCTAGAAATGACAAGCTCGTTCCCTAACAAGTCATCTAATCGAGTCAAGTGAACCGGAGGAGGAGTCGACATGGGCGATTCCGGAGGAGGAACTAAATCATACTCACCGTCAAAACATGGATTTAACGTCCAAGAAAAATCCTCCGGGTGCAAGCCATCAAAATCAAAGGAAAAATCAAACAGTAGATTCGTCCTTACCGAAAACTCAGCCGGATCGTCATCATCTAACTCACTATCAGATAAACATTCATCACGGGGTGACTCTACCAAATCAGCCGACATGTCTTCCAACCCACTAGATAATTTGTCCAAATCAGAATCAGTATTGGTCTCAAAAGTAGGAAAGATCGTACTCGACAAAATTCCTAATCCATTTTGGGCTTCTGGCGAAGGAGCTAACATCAAAGAAATGTTTATCGGGTCCTCAGTGCTACCGTCATCCACAAATAGCCTTCCCACACAGGGTAACTCTTCCAAAACGTCACATCCTTCGCTAACCAAATCTTCCCACGAAGTAGGTACATTGTCTAAATCATGATGGAGGGTTGGGCAAATCGAATCCCGGGAAGAATCTAAATTACTATGACCCTCAAGCAACGATGATAATATCAATGAACTATCTCGTGGATGTGCACCACTAAGATTATCCCAAGATAAACATCCATCCCAAGGTGACTCTTCCAACACCGTTGAACCATCGACCAAACCGGGATCAATCATTATAATATTGTCATCCTCACTCGCACTGATCCGACTGGATTGACCTACCGGGGAAGCTAAAGAAATGGGCACCTCAATATGTTCCGGGCTAGAAGGAACTAGCTCGCATTCAAGCAGGTCATCACCTAAATCAGTAATAAGTAAGCTCTCAACATAGGGTGACTTAGCCGGAATGTCTTCTGACTCAGGGTCATCAGAAGACTCCATAACTGTCAAGGGAGACGCCTCAGAAACATCGTCGAAAGGAAGAGGAGACGATTCCTCAGAGGAGAAATCCTCGTCCAGGTCACTAGGGTAACCAAACTCCTCATCGTCACTCAAATTGCCAGCGTATTCAACCTCGTCCTCAGTGACAGGCACAGTCCTAGACACCGCCTCAGACTCAACAGGAGAGTCAACGACTAATTCAGGCAACTTGGGGAAAGACTTAAAAGTGTCTATGGCCGTAATCAGGGTAGGATACTCAATATAGCCATGGTCAGATACGCCGCTAGACTCACAAGTCGTAGTCGTCTGTCTGCCCCTACAGATAGGACTACTCTCACCCCGCGGGCTCATGACAGTCCTCGCAGTCACATGTACCGAACTCGAGATAGGGGACCTCACTATTTCCTTTCCTCTATATGTAGGTGCAGGTGTGCTGTGGGTAGCTCCCCCAGCCATGGGAAAGGATCTGTCCTGGGTGAATAGGTCACCCCTATGATCAGGCTTGGATAAGGTGCCATAACTATACTGGTTAGTGGATGTCGGGCTAGTAGTAAGGCAGTAGGGGGAATCAAATTTCTCCGAGAGTATTCTTCGCATGTGGGGCCAGGCATATGGATAGCTACCAGCTTCGCGCTCTTCATTCAGCCAAAACACACGGGCTCGACCTCTTAACCGCTCTCGGACTACATTAACCTTTTGGTAGTCGCCCAATTTGTTATAATCAAAATAGGTTTCTACCCCCTCAAGCCAGTATCTAAAATACTTGGGATCCCCATAACCATCATAGGTAGAAATATTAGTGTGTAGATAAGTCAGGGGACGATTGGAAGCGTTAACGTCGAAAGCCATTTCAGGGTGAACCAGAGAGGACACTCGATCCGGATTTTATGCGAATGCAAAGAAAGAGTACCTGAACAACTAATTCTAGGAAAGATAGAATTATTCCCGCTTAGCCACTAAGATTATAATTATATAAAATAGATTTTCTTGCTGGAAAAAAATATGAGGATTATTAAAAAAATTTTATTCTTGAATTTTGCTGAAAATATAAAAATATAGGCCGCTATTTGCAGACCAACTATTAAATTTTAAAATAACTTAATAAAAATAATGATTTAATGAAAAATAAATTTTTTTTTTGGATTTCTGAAATTGGAAATTTAAAATTTGAAATTTGAAATTTGAAATTTTGAAATTTGAAATTTGAAATTTGAAAATTAAGTTTTGAAATTTGAAATTTGAAATTTTGAAATTTGTAATTTGAAATTTAAATTTTGAAATTTGAAATTTGAAAATTGAAATTTGAAATTTTGAAATTTGAAGTTTTGAAATTTGAAATTTGAAATTCAAAATTTATATTTTGAAATTTGAAATTTGAAATTTGATATTTGAAATTTGAAATTTGAAGTTTGAAATTCGAAATTTAAAATCTGAAATTTGAAATTTAAAATTTGAAATTTATTTGTTTTAATTTGAAGAGGGGGAGGAGTGTCATTTAGGAAATTGACGAAAACCTCCCTCTGATACCAAATTGATGTAGGCCCGTCCTAAAAGATCCTACACGGACGGCGTGACGACGACGCTCGCAACTCTCAACGCTCTCTATTCCACACGTTGACGAAAACGCAGCCACAACAATTATTTTATTTATCGCTCGCGCTAATGATACAGATCGCCGTTTCGCAAATAGATCGAGTGTTGGCTATAGGCCAAACTCTTTCCGGCTAAATGGGATAATCTTGATCCCGAACGAGCTTTTGTCTTGTACCAAAATAGATCCACCAAAAAAAAAATGATTCGAAAGATGGTAGGATCTATCCCAACAAAAAGATAACGAGGATCGCCAATCCTCTTACGAATCTTTCGGAAATCCAAACGAAAAAATACCGATCTATTAGGGGATTAACCGCGAAGAAAAACGAATCGGAAAATAACGCAAAATTCGTCCACCACAAGAACTATCTAGAGAAAGAAAACTCTTGGTAGAAATTTTCGTTACCCCTCTCGGATTTGTAGATCCGTGATGCGTGGATCCACCAAGTTTGATCGCTCCTCCGTTGAAAGTCCACGGGAAGCTCGTTACGGATGACGAACGTGCTAATCTCCTTCACTTCACGCCGTGGAGGAAACCCCTATCTTCTTCCTTGCAAACAACCTCTCATGCATGGGCCAAAGTATCCTTGGAGAGAGAGGATCTCGGGTGGCCGTGAGCAAGAGGGAGAGGAGAGTCGCCGAGCGCTAAAGAGAAGGGGGCGGCCGAGAGCAAGGGGGAGAGAGGAGATGGCCAAACTCTTGAAAGAGGGAGCCTTGAGGCCGGCGGTTTGGAGGAAGGAAGAAAGAGGGGGGCGGCTAGGAGAAGAAGAGAGGGAAAAATTGATGTAGGCCCGTCCTAAAAGATCCTACACGGACGGCGTGACGACGACGCTCGCAACTCTCAACGCTCTCTATTCCACACGTTGACGAAAACGCAGCCACAACAATTATTTTATTTATCGCTCGCGCTAACGATACGGATCGTCGTTTCGCAAATAGATCGAGTGTTGGCTATAGGCCAAACTCTTTCCGGCTAAATGGGATAATCTTGATCCCGAACGAGCTTTTGGCTTGTACCAAAATAGATCCACCAAAAACAAAATGATTCGAAAGATGGTAGGATCTATCCCAACAAAAAGATAACGAGGATCGCCAATCCTCTTACGAATCTTTCGGAAATCCAAACGAAAAAATACCGATCTATTAGGGGATTAACCGCGAAGAAAAACGAATCGGAAAATAACGCAAAATTCGTCCACCACAAGAACTATCTAGAGAAAGAAAACTCTTGGTAGAAATTTTCGTTACCCCTCTCGGATTTGTAGATCCGTGATGCGTGGATCCACCAAGTTTGATCGCTCCTCCGTTGAAAGTCCACGGGAAGCTCGTTACGGATGACGAACGTGCTAATCTCCTTCACTTCACGCCGTGGAGGAAACCCCTATCTTCTTCCTTGCAAACAACCTCTCATGCATGGGCCAAAGTATCCTTGGAGAGAGAGGATCTCGGGTGGCCGTGAGCAAGAGGGAGAGGAGAGTCGCCGAGCGCTAAAGAGAAGGGGGCGGCCGAGAGCAAGGGGGAGAGAGGAGATGGCCAAACTCTTGAAAGAGGGAGCCTTGAGGCCGGCGGTTTGGACGAAGGAAGAAAGAGGGGGGCGGCTAGGAGAAGAAGAGAGGGAAAAATTAGGGTTGGCAAAATTCAAGTTTTGATTTCAATTTCATTCTACCATCAAATGAAAAGTTCAAGGCCTTATATAGGCTTACATCTCAAAGAAAATAACAAGTGGCTAAAGGCACACCACATAAAGAAAATGCAGAAATTAAATAAAGTTTTTTTTTAAAAGAGCCATCATGAAACGGCTATTAGCACACCAAAGCTAAAATATCAAATATGAGTCTTGTTGCGCGGGCGAAGCTTGTAACCATGACCGCTACGACGTCGCACGTCCTTTGCCGGCACATCTTCAACATAGTCATTGCCAAGTTGGTCGTCCTGGTGGCCGTCGTCATCACCATCGCCATCACCGTCGCCATCACCGTCGCCATCACCATCGCCATCACCATCGCCATCACCGTCGTCATCATCTCCCATGCTTCTCATCTCAAATTTGGAATGCATTAGATTAGAAAATCTCTTGCACAATTTGGGATCAGTAGAACCAAATATAATATCATCTACATATATTTGTACTAATAAAATTTTATCATGATGCAATTTTGTAAAAAGGGTTTTATCTACCATGCCTCTAGAAAAACCATGCCCTAAAAGAAAGCTGGATAAGGTCTCATACCAAGCTCTTGGAGCTTGCTTTAAACCATAGAGAGCCTTATGCAGTTTGAAAACAAAAGAGGGATGAGTTGGAGAAACAAAGCCTGGAGGTTGCTCAACATAGACTTCTTCTTTAAGTTCTCCATTTAAGAACGCACGTTTGACATCCATTTGATAAACTGTGAACTTTTTGAATGCAGCATAGGCCAGAAAAATCCTTATAGCTTCTAGCCTGGCAACTGGAGCAAAGGTCTGATCATAGTCAATTCCTTCCTCTTGTCTATATCCTTGAGCAACAAGCCTAGCCTTGTTCCTCACAATCACACCTTAGACATCAAGCTTATTCCTGAAAACGCACTTAGTTCCAATTACTGGATAGCTTTTAGGACTTGGAACCAAGTCCCAAACTCTACATCTTTCAAATTGATTTAGTTCCTCTTGCATTGCAATGATCTAATGGAGATCTTGCTCAGCATCAGTTATGGATTGAGGCTCAATTTGAGAGAGAAAACATACATGCATCACATCATGGTTGAGTTGATGGCTTGTCTGTACACCTACTAACATGTCTCCAATTACTTGGGATCTAGGGTGATCCTTAAATGTGACAAAATCAGATGGTGGAGTTGGTTCAGCAACGACAATTGGAGTGAATTCCTCTTGTGGAATTACTTCTACTATGGGAGGAAGTTCAGTTGCTTCTATAGAGTCTTCTTCACTGTCTTCATTTGCTTGTGCTGAAGGATGAGATATCACCTTCTGGGTGAGATTTAAGTCATCCTGCTTTTTTACATAGACTTGGTATCTACAAATGATCACTGGTAGAAGCTTCCTTCCCCTTGTAAAACATATTAGCTTCATCAAATATAACATGTATGGACTCTTCAATTTTCAAGGATGATTTACTGAGAACCCTATATGCTTTGCTAACTTGGGAATATCCTAGAAAGATTCCCATTGTAGCTTTGGCTTCAATCTTTCTAAGATAATCGTTGTTGTTATTATGTATATAACTGATACAACCAAAAATTCTAAAGTAGTCTATTTTAGGTTTCTTCCCTTTGAGTAATTCATAGGGAGTCTTGCCTTTAAGTTTGTGTATCAAACTTCTATTCAGGACATAATTTGCTGTGCTTACAGCTTCTGCCCAGTAGGATAGAGGCATGTGAGCATCAGCAAGCAATGTGCCTGCAGTTTCAATGAGTGTTCTATTTTTCCTTTCAACTACCCCATTTTGTTGAGGAGTTCTGGGAGCAGAAAAGTAGTACCTGATACCTTCCTTCTCACAGAATTCTTGCATAGGAAGAGATTCAAACTCAGTGACATGGTCACTTCTGATCAATGCAACTGGAGTAGAGTACTCAATCTTTAGGCAATTTAGAATGTCTGTAAGAACTTTGAAATTATCAGACTTTTTTCTCAAGAAGAAAACCCAAGAGAATCTAGAGAAGTCATCTACAATAACTAAAGTATAGAACTTCCCTCCCAGGCTTTGTACAACAATTGGTCCAAAAAGGTCCAAATGAAGCAGATACAAAATCCTAGGTGAATCACTCTTATTAACTGATTTAAAACTATTTTTAGTTTGCTTGCCTTCTTGACAAGCTTTGCAAAGGCTTTCCTTCTTGTAGGGGCAAGAGGTAAATCCTCTAACAAGGTTGTCCCTAGATAATCTAACAATGTTTCTAAGATTTACATGTCCTAGTCTTTTATGCCACAATGTATTATTATTGCTAACCTGGTTAAACAAACAGATTTCTGAACAAGCAGAATTAAAATCAACTAAATAGATATTGCCTAACCTAATACCTAATAACACAGTATTACTGTTTAAAGAAATATTTCATTTAAATTCAGTAAAACATACCTCATAACCTGCATCACATAGCTGACCTATGGATATCAAGTTATGTTTCAGCCCACTTACATATGCCACTTTCCTGAATGTGACAACTCCAAGTGTAAATTCTCCATAGCCTTCTGTCTGACCAAAGCTTGAGTCTCCAAATATAACCTTTGGACCTAGCTTTTCCTTATAGTTACTTAGATTAGCCTTGTTTCCTGTCATGTTCTTGGAACACCCACTATCCAAATACCACTTATCCTGTATGGTAGGATAGGTCTTTATCTGCAAGGAAAAATAACTTATATATTTTGGACCCAGGTAACCTTGGGTCCTGGCTTCTTTTCATACTTAAAACTTGAAATATAAGAGTATTCAGGTTGACTTTTTTAACCTAAGGGATGAAATCTCCTAGGTGGGATTATCCAGTTAGTTAAGGGATTGAAAGGTTTAGAGTTAGAATTCTTATTGAAATTTCTGTTGAAATTATAGTTTTGATGAAACTATTTTGAGTTCGACGATTTTAGTTGAGATCGTCGATCTGCGTTCGACGACCAGCCTTGATATCGTCGATCTTGGTTCTCAGAATAATAGTGGCTATTATCTGGGTTCCACGATCATCGATCTCTATTCGACGATACATAATGATATCGTCGATCCCCATTTGCAGAGTGTTTAGGCTCAAGCTCTGGGTTCTGAGATCGTCGATCGTCGTTCGACGCATAATGCTGAGATCGTCGATCTTGGTTCGACGATTTTTTTCAGACTTAGCTTTTTGTTTTTCTTTATTTATCTCAACTTGTTTTAAAACCTTGTTAACTGTTTAATTTGTTCTGTATTCTTCTTACCTTTATCTGAAATAAACTTTATAGGTTGTTAAAGGTGCTTTTCTGAATAATTGGTGGTTCACTGGATGATGCACCTAATCCTAACTTACTTCTATTAACTCTAGCATTAAGTATGCTGGTAATTTCTACTAGTTGTTTGCTTCTTCCATTTAGTGATTCCTCTAGCTGTTTTGCATTACTTAATTCAACTTTCAGAAAAGTGATTTGTTCACTATACATGTCTATTTCATTTTTTAATTTAATGTTTTCTGATACTAAGCTATCATAATTAAATTGATTATCTCTGAGAAGTTTGATTTCCTTCTCAGATCTAATCGGATCACTACACATAGATTTAAAGTCATTTTTAAAATCTTCATAGGTAAAGTCAAAGTCTTTCAATACATGATCACAATCTGAACATTCTTCATATTCTTCTTCTTCTGAGACATGCCCTGAAGCATTGATGGCCATTAAGCACATTTCTTTGGCCTTTACTTCTTCTTCATCTTCACTAGAGCTGGAGGAAGATGATTCTTCAGTGTCACTCCATGTTTCTGCAACAAACCCTCTCTACTTCTTCTTCTTGTAGGAGGATGGTTTGCTGGAGTGCTTCTTTGAGTCTCTCTCCTTTCTCCTTTCCTTATACTTGTTTTCTGGACATTCTGGAAGAATATGTCCAGCTTTCCTATAACCAAAACAGATAATCTCTTTAGAAGGGTTTTTGTCATACCTTTGTTTATCATCACTCCTTGATGATTTCCTTCTGAATTCTTTTCTCCCCATCTTGAAGAATCTCTTTGCAAAGAGACTCATCAACTCTTCATTTGATGGAGAAGTTTTTGATTCTTTTGAAGCTTTTAAGGATATATTTTGCTCCTTCCTAGTTGGTGTAGCAGTTTTTTGTTGTTCAGCTTCTCTTGTCTTCAGCAGCTGTTCATAGGATTTCAGCTTTCCTAAGACTGATTTTGTAGTCATCTCATGTGTGTTTCTGGTCTCTCTGATAGGCCAGATTCTAGAGTCCCATTAGCTAGGGAAGCACATGAGAATCTTGTCATTTTTTTCTGTGACTGAGATGTCTTTGTCAAGAGTTTTCAGCTCATTAACAATGATACTGAGTCTATTTTACATCTCAGAGACTTGCTCAGTTTCTTCCTTTTTAAAATTCTCATACTAGAGATGAGATAAGCTTTCCTGTCCTTCCTTTCATCTGCTGATCCAGCAACTATCTGGTTTATGGAATCCCAGATGGCCTTAGCTGATTCACATTCAGCTTCTTTCTAAAATATATCATCAGACATTGTTTATGCCAGTATGTTCATGGCTTTTGCATCAGCAATCTTTGCTTTCTTGTATGCATCATTGTAGTCTGGAGGAGGTACTTCAGTCATGTTTGTGGAAGTACTTACAGGGGCAGTTGGTGGTGGAGGTACTCCTATTAAGATAGAAGAAAAATGTCTTCATCAATGGAATTCATATAAAGCCTGATTCTTGCCTTCCAGATTCCAAACTTTTGCAAGTTGCAAACTGGAGGTCTGGTGCTTGCAAAATCCTTGTATTGTGCCATGGTATAAAAAAATAGTAGAGTAAACAGATATCTATCAGAGATCTTAGGTTCAGTTGTTAGCCTCTACAACCTTAAAAACACACCCTTTGATACCAATTGAAAGTGAGGGATAGATAGAATTTACTCTAGAGGGGGGGGGGGTGAATAGAGTTTTAAAAAAAATATTGTTTAGATTTATTGCGGAATTAAAATATTTATACTTATATAAAAAAGGTAAAAGCACAAGAAACTATCACAGCACAATACAAAAAGAAAACACAAGGCAACCAGACGACACAAGAAACTTTATAGTGGTTCCCCAAATCTGGGTACATCCACTCTTCTACCACCCTTGTAGGAATCTACTTAGGTTTTTGATCAGGTGCCCTATCACCACAAGATCGCTTCAGGTAGATCTAGAAACCCTTCAGGCTTTTGATCAGGTGCCTAAACACCAATAGGTTTTTGATCAGGTGCCCTATCACCAAGGAGTTCACTTTTGAAGGGAGTAATAACCCTGTATAAGAGAGGTTAAAGAAAAGTAGATGACAGTCTTCTCTTTCTCAAACACAATGAGAAGAATATGTGGATTTGATGATGCCAAAGCTCCCTCTGAGATATAGAGTAGATTCAGGAAGAGGGAAGCTTTGTCCAGGGTATAGGTCTTAAGATTGATGTTGATTTGAGCTCTCTGTAGATTTTTGAAGCCCGAAGAAAGAAGAAGACTTGAGAGAATTGTGTGTTGAACAAGTTCTTCTTCTTCCTTGTTTCAGCAATGCAAGAGACCTTGAGAGCAAAAAGATTATTTTCTGACTAACTGTTTGTGATTCTCGTTCTCTTTCTTTTTGAGTACTCAGTTTTAATTAGAATGACCAACGACCTGAATTTGAATTTCTAAGACAGTACTTAATTTTCTGAAAGAATTTAGGAGCTCAAACGGCTAGAATGGCTGGCAATCATAAATGCACTTCCATAACTATCTTTACAAAATATTCTTTGAATACCATAATTAATGCTTCAAGAAATACGACTATCAGCCTTGAGAATGTCAGCATTAATTATCAGAATATATTTGCCTTAAAATAATTTATCAAAACCAAAATAAATACTTCTAACCGATCTGAGAGAACTGATAACTGAAGGCAACATAAAATCATAGAGCTTAGTTCAGAGATCGTCGAACTGGGTTAAGAGATCGTCGACCTGAGAACAACTATCATAGATCTGAGATAACTGCTGAGAAGCACAAGATCGTCGACCTGCGCTCGTAGATCGTCGAGCTCAGTTCAGAGTAGAGAACTCTGTGATTGTCGATGGGAGATCGACGATCGTCGAGCTGAGTTCGACTATGGTCGAACTGATATAGAAAATCCACAGAATCTTTCTGAATCTAAGTCTGAGTCCACTAAAATGCTGGTCTGCACAAACCTGACCTAAAAGGATCTAACTAAGACTAGACAAGGACCCAGGCTATACATGGGGGTCAAAACATCCCAAGAGTGAACCTAGTACAAATCCAAACAAGGTTTCCAACACGGGTGTTATTTCTATGGTTTTCAAGGAACTACTAAGGTTGAAATTTCTAAATTAAAAAAATTTAAGTACCTGTAATCACTTCTTTGGGGTTCCTTTGCTCCGTGAGGTCCAAAGCATACATCTTCTCCTGGTTACGTCCTTGGCCGTGATATCCCCGACCTCGACCTCGTCCTCGGCCTCAGCCTCGACCCTGTTGTACTAGAGGGGCCACTGGAGGTAGAGGAGGAGGAGGTGGATGTAACCGATTCGGACACTCCGATCTAATGTGCCCAGGCTGGCGGAATCCGTAACAATCTATCGGCCAGTGGCCATGGTCATCCTGCATCCTCAGAACATGCACTTGTAATGGTGGGGGAGCTAATCCTGGAGGAGGGCCCTGCTCCTGCCTAAAGTTGGGACGATGACGTCCCCCACACCTCTTATATCCAATAGTCTTGTCTCTCTGAGAGCCCCTGCTGCTCTCTCGTGATGTCGACCCATCGTACGGTCTTTTTCCTCTGCCTTGCACCATCAGGTGTTCAGCCTCCAGCTTCTTTGCCATCTTGATGATCTGGGCTGATGTGCCGTGAGAAATGAACAATAGGGCCTGCCTCAATTCATCTCTGAGGCCCCGGTAGAACCTCTTGGCATAACTCCTGTCGTATGTATCATGTATCCCTGTGAACCTGGCAATGTGGGAAAACTCCCTCTGGTATTCAATCACCAATCTGCTCCCCTGCCTGAGGTTCAGAAACCTCTCCTTCAATACATCTTTGTCTGTGCTGTATACGAAGTGATCCAAAAATACTTCGCCGAACTCCTCCCAAGATATGTCTGACAGCTCCCAGTCAGCATATGTAGACTCTCGCACGGATTTCCACCATCTTTTCGCATGAGCTACTACTGCAGAGGTGGCTAGATGAACTGCCTGGCCGACCGGGCAGCGAATGCATGCCAATATCTCGTGTATGGCCTCCAGCCATTCCTCCATCTTCACAGCATCCTTTGTCCTACGGTACATCGGTGGGGACAGGCTCTTGAAGGCACTCAGCCAGCTTGACCCCGGATTTGGCTGCGGGGTCGGGACTTGCTTGGCTTTGAAGGCTTCCACGATCGCCGTCAAAGTCTGCCCCATCTCTGTCTGTAGAAATGGAATGGCAGCTGGAGGGGGAGGAACCACATTTTGTGGCGCAGCGACCTGTGGAGGTTGCATAAAGGTAAGGTTAAAACAGAACTGGCCTAACTCATTGTGTTCTCAGATGGCGACGGTCTTCCGCCAGCCTCCACTCCAGTTGTTATCCAAGGGCTTGCACTTTACTCTCGTCACTAATACAACTCTACCCACTAGGGTCATATTCCAATTGAAGTCTCTAGCTCATTTATTGATCCATCCCCCGGTGGACCTTATAATATGACCTACTTACACTATGCGCAACTCATGACCTAATACCACCCCGAAATGGAACTTCCAATTCCTTGGGAGACCTACCCCTTATTATTTATCCTAGGATGGTATGGACTAATGAAGTTAGTCTATTGATTTTCATAATTTTCTTAAGTCATTAATGCCTCTAATTAAATCATTTAATTAATCCCCTAGGTCATTTAATACATGAAGTATCACAATTCATAAACCAAAGACCAAAGGAATTTTTCTTGAGTTGCATCTTGGAAAAATATAGCTGTCTACCAAACTTTATAATTTTCCTTTGATTATTTCTATTTATTCCTTAATTAATACAAAATTCACAGAATTTTCATTTTCTAAATGAAGTATAAGGAATACATTACTAAATATTCTAGGAAAAATCCAGAGCATATCTATCATGAATTTAAAGCTAATGGCAGAGTTTCATCAACATCTATAATGTAATGTTCTACTAATTTCAATTCTTAATAATTTACCAAAATGCCATTATAAGGTTTTAAAAATTACTGAGACATCCAAAAATGCTGAGAAAATTATACAAGGTTATTAATGCCTAGATATATATCCAAGAAATTTTCTAAAATTTGCTACTAAGTATTTTCACCAATTTGCTAATTAAGTAAAATGAGGGTAAAAAGGTAATTTTCACATAACGCCTATCAAAATTCTTCAAAAAGATACATAAAATTTTCAGGAGTTAAATCTAACATTATATTGACCTTGAGAAAAATTGGGGATTTTATCTCAATGATGAACCTATTTTTACATTTATTTTTCAAAAGTTCTATTATTCCAAAAATTCCAAATAATGTGATTTTTGCTTCCAAAAATCACATTATTATAATGTGGGGTATAATTCACCCTAATGAGCCTTTGAAATCAATACCATGATTTTTGGATTTTCCAAATAGGCCTAATACACAATATTTCAAAATTTGCTATTTGCACCCCAAGCCTATGTATAATCAACACATGCAAGTGAGTTTACCCAACATGCAGTGGTCCAAATGTGCTGCAATTTTTACCATGCACATGAATAGTCCCCGAGGAAATGCCACCAAAATATGGGGCAATTTGGAGCCATAACACTCCAATTATTTCATTTATTTACTTTGTGATATCTAAGCAAAAACTATAGAACATTTATTCCCCAAAATTCTCAATTTTTGGTAGGGGCTAAATATGCCCTAATCATGCATGCACCCAAACTTTGGGGTCATTTTTAATACTGGTTTGGCTTGGGCATCAAGTTGAAATTCTGCCCTTGCCTAGGACCAGTCCTAGGAAAACTGAACTACAACCCAATATATTCTACCAAATTTGATGTTTAAGGTGACAAATTAAAGTTAAGACACTAAGCTATAAATTTCATTTAAGGTGCATTCCCTGAAATGCTTCTAAGAGGTCTAAAAATAGCTTGAAATATGACTGTATAAGTGTGACAGATTATACATAATACTATAGTTTTAAATTTGATTTAATTTAATTAATGAGCACAAATCTTGAAGTAAATTTGACGAGATCTGGTCGTCGTCCCCAATCAGCCAATGGCTGGGATCGGTTTTGGCTGGGCCATATTTGCTGGTTGTTTCCAGCCAGCTGAGCCACCACCACCGCCGGCGGATGTCGCCACCACCTTCACTGAGGTGGTGGCTAGCAATTTCCGGCGATGAGGCCGCCGAAATTGGCTCCTCCGGCGAACCCGAGCAAGAAGCAAAACATGGAAAAATCACCATTTACTCACATGGTATCGGGCTCAATTGAGCCTGATGTCTCTCCTAAAGGATATAGAGAGCTAGTACGAGTAAAGGGGAGGCGAAACGGACCCGAATGGCGGCACGGAGGCGAGGTTGGCTGCAGTTGGCAATGGTTGAGCTGCTCTGGCGATCTCCTGCTCAAAATCCCGTTTCTTCACCAAAAGCTTCGCTCCATGACTCGTTCTCCACTCGATTCCACTTACTGAAGCTGATGGTGTGGTCAGTTTGAGGTGGAAGTGGTTGTATAGGGAGATACAACCAAGGTGAGCTCGGTTTGGGGCTTTGGAGGCTTCACCCTTGGTGCCAATTGGCCACCATGCTGCCAAACTCTCTGTAATTCCTTGGGTTGTCGGCCAGCAAGCTTTTGGGCTGATAGAGCCAAGGACAAGTGGCCTCCACCTCTTTTCCTCTTATCACTCCACTTCTCTCTCCTAAAATTTCCACTTTACCCTCATGCATGTGTCCTCTCTCCAAAACCAAAGGGGTAGGGCTAGTATTTGTCCACTTGGGCTGGCCATGGGCCATGTTTGGTGGGCTTGGCCTAAGGAGAGTGGGCTTAGCCCTCATTTTGTTATTTAGGTCAATTATGTTGACTAGGTTGACTTTGAGTTGACTTGGTCAACCATGACGACTGGGCTGACCCCACTTGGTGGTCATGGGTCTAATGGCACCACCCAACTTGGGTCGGGTCAATGTGGTGTCCTACTTGGCCTAATTGGGCCTATAGGTATAGGTTCGACCAAATTAGGGTCATGGTTGACTTTGGTCAACTAGGGTCAAAGGGTTAACCTAATGACATGCCCTAGGGTCCACTTAGATTATTTTAGGGTTAGGGCAATATGGTGGGGTCATGGTGTGGCTAGGGTTCCTATTTAGTCTAGTTTGACCTATTTTGACTTTGGCCCCTTAGTGGGCCCCACATGGCTACAACCCACTACCTAGGGTCAAACCTAGCTAAATTCCCTATCACCCACCCATGCGTAACCCAATCTAAGTTGAGGGGTCTAAAAGTAACATGCGATGTTACATATCAGACCCAGTTCTTCACCATAGAGCGCGCCGGTGTTGTTCGTAAAGAAGAAAGATGGTAGTATGCGGTTGTGCATAGACTATCGAGAGTTGAACAAATTGACTGTCAAGAATAAGTATCTGATTCCTCGGATAGATGACCTGTTCGACCAGTTTGTGGGGTCGGTGGTGTATTCAAAGTTGGACTTAAAGTCGGGATACAATCAGCTACGAATTCGAGACGTGGACATACCCAAGATAGCGTTTGGTACGAGGTATGGTCATTTTGAATTCTCGGTGATGTCGTTTGGGTTGACGAACGCACCATTCGTATTCATGGATTTGAAGAATCGAGTATTTCAGAAACACTTGGACTCTTTTATAGTTGTCTTTATCAATGATATTCTGGTGTACGCCACATCGGAGGTGGAGCATGAGACTCACTTGAGAGTAGTCTTGCAACTGTTTAGAGAGAACTAGATTTATGCAAAGTTCTCGAAGTGCGAGTTCTGGCTAGAGAAGGTAGCATTTTAGGCCATATGATTAGTGGGGATGGGGCGGCTATAGATCCAACAAAAGTGGAAGTCATCAGAGATTCGCCAATTTTGAGAACTGTGGCAGAAGTTCGAAGATTCCTTGGACTAGCCGGGTACTATAGAAGATTCATAGAAAACTTTTCGCAGATAGCTCTACCCCTCACATCACTAACTCGTAAGGATCAGAAGTTTGTGTGGACTCAAGAGTGCAGTCAGGCATTCGAGACACTGAAGGGAAGACTGATGACGACTCCAATCCTAAGTCTACCGAAAGGGAATGAAGGATTCCAAATTTTCAGTGATGCATCAGGATGCGGTTTGGGTTGCGTTTTGGTACAACATGGCAGTGTGATAGCCTTTGGGTATACGCAGCTGAAGCCTCATGAGAGGAATTACCCCGTCCATGACTTGGAATTGGCGGCGGTAATTTTTGCATTGAAAATATGGTGACACTATGTTTACAGTGCGAAGGTGGAGATCTTCACGGATATTAAAAGCCTGAAGTATCTCCTAGACCAAAAGGACTTGAATATGCAGCAACGCAGGTGGGTCGAGTTCCCTGGAGACTACGAGGTGGCGATTCAGTATACGCCAGGCAAGGCCAATGTGGTGGCAGATGCCTTGAGTAGAAAATACTCGGGGCAAGGTGATT
This sequence comes from Platanthera guangdongensis, assembly GCA_039583875.1. Taxonomy (NCBI): domain Eukaryota; kingdom Viridiplantae; phylum Streptophyta; class Magnoliopsida; order Asparagales; family Orchidaceae; genus Platanthera; species Platanthera guangdongensis. The sequence continues at coordinate 30,902,707 of CM077160.1, forward strand.
GATATTTTTCGCATCAAATCCGAAAACATAATGCGGTTAAAACTCCAAACATAAGTGAGGATGTGCGGTGCCCCAGGCGATTTTATTTAAGTAGAAAAGCGGATTTTATTTTTATTTAGAAAACGTGGAGCGCATATTTATTTATTTAGATATAAAAAGGTGTGATCGAGTTTTAACGAAAGGAGGCAACTGCACCTATCGTGAGTAGTACAAGATATTCCGGGTAGAATATCGAGGTCGTATTGTTCTCGGTGTCGGTTCGATTATTTCTACACTTTCCTGGAGGGGACTATTATTTTACCGATAATTACTTGTCGGGTAATATATATAAACAAAAGGCAGAAAATAAAAGCATAATAAAGGGTGGAGCCGATGAAGAGCTTAGCTCGATGGCACCGAATTAAATTCGAACTAAAATAGACTTTTAATAAAAAGAGATCCTAAGTTTCAAAATAATTAGGGCGGAGACTTGTCCGTGGAGGTTCCACTAAAATGAGCTCACCTATCTCTAGGACTATCGCTCACCTGAACATTAAGACTATTCGACCGGGCTCTCGTCCGGCGAAGGATTCCTCTTATTGCCCACATTACGATAAGAACCCCACTATTGGGTGGGGAACCCAATCCGGTAGAGTTGGCGCGCCTCCTCTCTCGAGGGTTATTACGGAACTCCATTTACAAATGGGTTATCGGTCCATACGCACGGCCTCTCGGCTATCTAGCATATAGACTACGGAAATAGGTCCCACACATCGATTATGTGGTCCTACGCGTCGTAAACCCCGGGCAAACCTTAAGTGTTTTTAATTAATTAGAAAAATGCGACCTTTAATTATTTAAAGCTATTTTATCTGTCTCAATGCTCTTCGATACTGAGGGCTAAGAACGTTAGCCACTCATCGGAATGGGGACGGCAGCGATTGAAAGCAATAAAATTAAAGCAGTAAAATAAAGCAGGAAAATGAAAGCAGTAAATGGAAAGCAGTAAATTGCAAGTCCTACTCAAATGATTAGGATTGAAATGAAAGGTGTAAAAGTGCAAGTCTCGGCTCAAATGAGTGGGCAGGAAAAATAAAGCAAGTCATACTCAAACGAGTAGGAGAAAATAAATGCATTTACAAGTCCATTCCAATTCTTACAATAAAGTCCGGCCATTTATCTCTAGTGAGTAGGCGGTAAATAAAATCCAGCCATTTAACTCCTAGCGAGTAGGCGGAAAATAAAAGCTAACACTCATGCACTCGACATAAAATTAAAACACACCCACTCTACAGTAAGTAAACACACTCTACTGGAATTGAAATACGCACACACACGACAGAAATGAAAACGCACACGTACAAGTCATACTCAAATAAGTAGGCGGGAAATAAAAGCACGTCATTTAACTCTTAACGAGTAGGCGAAAATAGATGCAACACACGCACGCACTCTACAGAATTGAAAGAAAATAGTTTAAACTAACTCATACATGATGACGAAGGTGATGGCGACGGTGATGGCGACGGTGATGACGACGGCCACCAGGACGGCCAACTTGGGAATGACTATGTTGAAGATGTGCCGGCAAAGGACGTGCGACGTCGTAGCGGTCATGGTTACAAGCTTCGCCCTCGCAACAAGACTCATATTTGATATTTTAGCTTTGGTGTGCTAATAGCCGTTTCATGATGGCTCTTTAAAAAAAAAAACTTTATTTAATTTCTGCATTTTCTTTATGTGGTGTGCCTTTAGCCACTTATTATTTTCTTTGAGATGTAAGCGTATATAAGGCCTTGAACTTTTCATTTGATGGCAGAATGAAATTGAAATCAAAACTTGAATTTTGTCAACCCTAATTTTTCCCTCTCTTCTTCTCCTAGCCGCCCCCCTCTTTCTTCCTTCCTCCAAACCGCCGGCCTCAAGGCTCCCTCTTTCAAGAGTTTGGCCATCTCCTCTCTCCCCCTTGCTCTCGGCCGCCCCCTTCTCTTTAGCGCTCGGCGACTCTCCTCTCCCTCTTGCTCACGGCCACCCGAGATCCTCTCTCTCCAAGGATACTTTGGCCCATGCATGAGAGGTTGTTTGCAAATAAGAAGATAGGGGTTTCCTCCACGGCGTGAAGTGAAGGAGATTAGCACGTTCGTCATCCGTAGCGCGCTTCCCGTGGACTTTCAACGGAGGAGCGATCAAACTTGGTGGATCCACGCATCACGGATCTACAAATCCGAGAGGGGTAACGAAAATTTCTACCAAGAGTTTTCTTTCTCTAGATAGTTCTTGTGGTGGACGAATTTTGCGTTATTTTCCGATTCGTTTTTCTTCGCGGTTAATCCCCTAATAGATCGGTATTTTTTCGTTTGGATTTCCGAAAGATTCGTAAGAGGATTGGCGATCCTCGTTATCTTTTTATTGGGATAGATCCTACCATCTTTCGAATCATTTTGTTTTGGGTGGATCTATTTTGGTACAACCCAAAAGCTCGTTCGGGATCAAGATTATCCCATTTAGCCGGAAAGAGTTTGGCCTATAGCCAACACTCGATCTATTTGCGGAACGGCGATCCGTATCGTTAGCGCGAGCGATAAATAAAATAATTGTTGTGGCTGCGTTTTCGTCAACGTGTGGAATAGAGAGCGTTGAGAGTTGCGAGCGTCGTCGTCACGCCGTCCGTGTAGGATCTTTTAGGACGGGCCTACATCAATTTGGTATCAGAGGGAGGTTCTCGTCAATTTCCTAATTGGCACTCCTCCCCTTCTTCAAATTAAAAACAAATAAATTTCAAATTTCAGATTTCAAATTTCAAAATTTCAAATTTCAAATTTCAAAATTTCAAATTTCAAATTTCAAATATCAAATTTCAAATTTCAAAATTCAAATTTCAAATTTCGAATTTCAAATTTCAAATTTCAAAATTTCAAATTTCAAATTTCAAATTTCAAAATTCAAAATTCACAATTTAAATTTCAAAATTGAAAATTTCCAATTTAAGAAATCCAAAAAAAAAAATAGAAATTTTATTTTTCATTAAATCATTATTTTTATTAAGTTATTTTAAAATTTAATAGTTGGTCTGCAAATAGCGGCCTATATTTTTATATTTTCAGCAAAATTCAGAAATAAAATTTTTTTAATAATCCTCATATTTTTTCCAGCAAGAAAATCTATTTTATATAATTATAACCTTAGTGGCTAAGCGAGAAAAATTCCATCTTTTAAAATAAAGTAGGGTCAGGTTATTTAGTCATTGCATGTGCACCAGTTTTGGGTGAGTTTTCTCTCCGGTTCTCACTAAATGACATATGACATATATGCTACCCAGTTAGACTATTCTTATGCTAAGGATATGACTAAACTCACCCCTATGACACACCACATTTATCCTACTTTTGACGGTTTAGAGTATCCCCAAAGTTTTCGAGACTGGCTTAAGGGATTAGAACAATATCTTAATTGTCACTTATGGGATGACTACGAAAAGGTTAGCTTTGCCTGAGAGAGGTTAGTAGGTCGAGCCCAATTATTTTGGTTAAACGAATAGCGTCGTGTTGGTAGCAATCATTATACTTGGCCGCACATGCGTAGCCTCCTCTCGGATCAATTTGATCCCGCCTACCTACACACTAATAGCACCACACCCGTTAGTAAGAATAGTTATGGCACCAGACCCGTATCTGCTTATATGAGTGACCCTACGCCTCAGGATAGATCCTATCCCCAGAGAGTTAGTAATACCCAAAGTGTGCCTAGTCCCACCTATATGGAACATAAGTCATTTAGACCCCAAAATCTGAACTCAAAAGAGGTTACTATTAGGGTGCTAGCTTCTTTAGCCTCGACATCTAAGCCCTCTGGTATAGTGACTGATACCTCTAAGGATTTTTATGTGGATATAGAATCTCTGGATGATGAAGTTAATCAGCCAGGTGAGAGTCTTCCTTCACTTACGATAGTGCCTGACTCTCCTATCGAACCTGAGGATGTGAATAAGACTAAGCCCGTCACTGAGGACGAGGCAATTCTCGCTGACGCTTTTAGTGACGTTGAGGAGATTGGTTACCCTAGTGACCTGGACGAGGATTTCTCCCCTGAGGAATCATCTCCACCCCCCTTCGACGATATTTTAGTCAGGGAGTCGTCTGATGACCCTGAGTCCGAAGACGTTCCGGCTGAGTCGGTAGAGTCATCCAATGTTGAAAGCTTACCTGTTACTAAATTAGGTGATGACTTGCTAGGACCCGGTATTATTATGGTTGACCCAGAATTAATGGATGTTTCAACGGTATTGGAAGAGTCGCCTTGGGATGGTTGTTCAATTTGGGATAATCTTATTATGATACATCCGGGAGTTAGTTCATTTACGGTATCAATGCCGCCTAAAAGTCAAGTTAATTTTGATACTCCCCGGGATTCGATTTGCCCATCCCTTTATTTTGGTTGTGACGACGCACCCACTTCATGGGAAGAGTTGGTTAATGAAGGATGTGTCGTTTTGAAAAATTTACACTGTGGGGAAAAATTATGTTTGGATGACGGTAGCCCTGAGGGCCAGAAAGACATTTCGTTGATGATAGCTCATTTACCTGGGGCCCAAAACTGTTTAGAAATTTTGTCGGATACGATTTTGCCTACCTATGATAAGATCACTAATTCTGAATTAAATGAAGTATCGAGTGAGTTGGAAGACTTGTCGGCTGAGTTTTTAGTGAGGACGAATCCACTATTTAATTTTTCCTATGATTTTAACGGCCTGCAACCGGAGGATTGTTATTGGACGAGTAATCCGTATTTTGACGTTGAGTGTGACTTAACTTCCCCTATGGAATCAACCATGTCGACTCTCCCTCCGGTTCATTTAACTCGAGTAGATGATTTGTTTGGACACGAGCTAGTCATTCCTAGCCCTTTATATTTGGAGAAGTTTATTATTACCGCCTCCCCATTAGGCTTACTTAGATGGATGTGGGTAAACATAGTTGGTGACGAGCGTTTTCTGCTGGCTATTCATTACGAAATTTTTAAATCAAAATTAAATTCCAAATTTAAAACGAAAACGTTAGGCTCCACTGAAATAATTTTTGAATTTAAAGAACCCGTACCACCTGACATAGTTCTGTTATTTTCTACTATTAATTCTAGTCAAGTTGCACATGGGTTCACCTCACACGGTACAAAACTCATGTTGCTTATGGGTACAAAACTTATGTTTTCGTCGGCCTATCATGCCCAAACAGATGGGCAAACGGAAGTTGTCAACCGTAGCTTGGGAGGGTTACTTCGTTGTTTAGTGGGCGAACATAAAGGTACGTGGGATCTAATCCTTCCGCATGCTCAACTAGCGTACAATAATTCTAAGAACAGGTCCACTGGGTTGTCTCCGAATGAGTTAGTGCATGGTTATAAGGCGCCAGTGCCTCTTGACTTGGTTCCGTTACCGCCTTCTTTTAAGTCAAGTCAATTTGCACAGAACTTCGCTTCACATGTTCACACTCTCCATGAGCATATTGGCAAGACGTTAGCTAAGCAATATTCTATCTATCAATCGAATGCTAACGTACATAGGCGAGCAGTCTCCTTGAACATTGGCGATTTGGTTATGGTTCGTCTTATCCCTGAACGGATGCCTTCGAGCACCATAAAAAAATTAGCGAACAAGAAAGCCGGTCCTTTTCGAATTTTGAAGAAATTAGGCGAAAATGCTTATTTGTTAGAATTACCCGTTGATTGGGGAATCTCCCCTGTGTTTAACATTTCGGATTTAACACTTTTTGTTGCTCCACCACCTGAACTGTCTGTCTCTCCGTTTAATAATTCCACTATACAATCTAATGGGGTGGGGGGGTGAGCTCAATTCTGGATCGCTTTCTCCTTCGAAATCTACGGGAGGTATGATGTCTATTGTTGATGAAACTTGTTTTTATGCTTCACCTAACGTTTTTCCGAGGTTTCCCCGGACGGATTTCTTGCCTGACAGGATTTTGCAGGATGATGTGTTTCCCACTCCCGACGGCGACACTCACAGGTTTTTGGTTCGTTGGCGTGGTCGTCCGGCTTCGGACGACTCTTGGCTCTCTGCTGCACAGGTGGATCTTCTTGACGCGGACCTCGTACGCCATTATATTTCAGCCCGCTCATCGGAGATGAGTCCTTTTGAGCGACGGAGAATTGATGACGACGGTGATGGCGACGGTGATGGCGACGGTGATGATGACGGCCACCAGGACGGCCAACTTGGGAATGACTATGATGAAGATGTGCCGGCAAAGGACGTGCGACGTCGTAGCGGTCATGGTTACAAGCTTCGCCCTCGCAACAAGACTCATATTTGATATTTTAGCTTTGGTGTGCTAATAGCCGTTTCATGATGGCTCTTTAAAAAAAAACTTTATTTAATTTCTGCATTTTCTTTATGTGGTGTGCCTTTAGCCACTTGTTATTTTCTTTGAGATGTAAGCGTATATAAGGCCTTGAACTTTTCATTTGATGGCAGAATGAAATTGAAATCAAAACTTGAATTTTGCCAACCCTAATTTTTCCCTCTCTTCTTCTCCTAGCCGCCCCCCTCTTTCTTCCTTCCTCCAAACCGCCGGCCTCAAGGCTCCCTCTTTCAAGAGTTTGGCCATCTCCTCTCTCCCCCTTGCTCTCGGCCGCCGCCTTCTCTTTAGCGCTCGGCGACTCTCCTCTCCCTCTTGCTCACGGCCACCCGAGATCCTCTCTCTCCAAGGATACTTTGGCCCATGCATGAGAGGTTGTTTGCAAGGAAGAAGATAGGGGTTTCCTCCACGGCGTGAAGTGAAGGAGATTAGCACGTTTGTCATCCGTAGCGCGCTTCCCGTGGACTTTCAACGGAGGAGCGATCAAACTTGGTGGATCCACGCATCACAGATCTACAAATCCGAGAGGGGTAACGAAAATTTCTACCAAGAGTTTTCTTTCTCTAGATAGTTCTTGTGGTGGACGAATTTTGCGTTATTTTCCGATTCGTTTTTCTTCGCGGTTAATCCCCTAATAGATCGGTATTTTTTCGTTTGGATTTCCGAAAGATTCGTAAGAGGATTGGCGATCCTCGTTATCTTTTTGTTGGGATAGATCCTACCATCTTTCGAATCATTTTGTTTTTGGTGGATCTATTTTGGTACAACCCAAAAGCTCGTTCGGGATCAAGATTATCCCATTTAGCCGGAAAGAGTTTGGCTTATAGCCAACACTCGATCTATTTGCGGAACGGCGATCCGTATCGTTAGCGCGAGCGATAAATAAAATAATTGTTGTGGCTGCGTTTTCGTCAAAGTGTGGAATAGAGAGCGTTGAGAGTTGCGAGCGTCGTCGTCACGCCGTCCGTGTAGGATCTTTTAGGACGGGCCTACATCAATACACGCACGTATACGTACAAAAAATAGGAAAACATAAGTGACCGAAAAATTAAAACAACTACATTTTTACCGATGGAAAGCGGTAGAAATGAATAAAAAGTGAAAATAAAATTTAAAGGAGCAAAAAAATTTGCAAATAAACGAAAAGTGCAAGTGCTCGAAAAATTGAAATGAATACATTTCTACCGATGGAATGCGGTAGAAATGCGTAAAAAGAAGAAATAAAATTTAAACGGGCAAAATGTTTTTGAAAATAAAAGCAAAAAATGAAGTGGTTGAAAAATTAAAATGCTTACGTTTTCATTCTTATAACTTTATAGAAACGCATAAAAAGTTGAAATAAAACTAAAAGAGAACGAAATGTTTTACGATCCTAAAGAGGCTAAGTTAAAGAAATTTAAAAACCACCTTTTAAAACATTTTTTATAAACCCATATGAATGAAAACTACGTAGAAATAACAAACTAAATGTAAACAAGTACGGAGCATGGAAATAAAATTGGGATTACAACGGCTAGAAAATTGATAAATTTCTCAGTTAAACTAGTTACAAAAGCTATGGAAAAACATAAAAAGCCAAAAAAGGAAACTAAAAAATACTTAAGGTAGGGCGCTTGGGCAAATTTTCATACATCATAGAGGAGAAAATGAACATTTCTATTAAGTAAAAAAGAGCTACAATAAACATAAAACAAATACATAAAAAGGGGGGGAGAGAAAATTCCCATACAATGCATAAACAACCCCCAAGAACAGCCCTAACATAAGCAAAGTGGTTCAAAAAGTGGAACCCTGAACTCAAATTTATAGAAAATTTTTTCAAAGTACACGTCCTCTGACACGCGCGTGTCAGTGGGCGTGTCAACACTATTTACAGCAGATTTCGGTCACTTGACGGCGATTTGACTTGGCGGCTGGAAACGCAGCGGTCACGCCCCAGGTCACGGGCGTGACGGTGGGCGTGTCGGGGAGGTTGAACTGGGCATCGTTTGCGTACAAAGTCGTCGGTGGATGATTGTCGGGCCAGGTGGCGGAAGTCACGCCCCAGATCACGGGCATGATGCTGGGCGTGTTGGGTTGAGTCGACGAATGTTGAGCTGAAAATTCGTCGAGCGGGAAATTCGTTGTGTAGGATGGAGTGGTCATGCCCCAGGTCACGGTCGTGACACTGGGCGTATCGCGGAGTTGTCGACGATTGTCGAGCGGAAATCGTCGAGCGCGAGATTCATCGACTGGAAAATCGTTGAGCGGAATATCGTCGAGCGTGAGAATCGTTGATCGGAAAATCTTCGAGCTGGCGTTTTTGTCGAGCTTGTTGAAGTGGTCGCTCCCTAGGTCACGGGCGTGACGCTAGGCGTGTCGCGGAGTTGTCGACGATCATCGAGCGGAAATCGTTGAGCAGAATATCGTCGAGCGGAAATCGCCGCACGCTGGACACGGGTCATGTCACAAGCATGTGACCGGCTGTGTCAAGCTATTTCTTCAATATTTGTTCATTTCTCGGGATTTTGACGTATCACGCCCTGGTCACGGGCGTGACCAACAGTACACGGGCGTGTACTTGCCAATTTTGGCAAATTTCTGCAAATTTTTCAGAAAACCAAAAATAAACTAAGTTAGAAAATATTTAAAAAATAGGAGCAATTTATTACAGAAAATTATGTAAAAATAACAAAAATAAAGTAAAACCACTTATTTAATGTTCATCAAAATAGTTATATTTACAATTCATCAAATACCCCCATGCTTAAGCTTTTGGTATTCTAGAGCAAAAGTTGGAGATGAACTTATAATAAATTAAAGAAATCCTAAGTTTAGCTACCGCTTGACTTAATTGAAAGAATGATCAAAATGAATATCCGGGGTATACGAGTTAAATCTTAAATTATGCCAAAAAAGTTAAATAAAGGAAGAGTTTTAGCTAAAAACTTCTGATATAATCGAATAGATAGCAAAAAATTTTATTTGTTAAGCTAACAAAATTAGATTTGATTATGAAAACTTGAGCTTGTAAGAATTACAGGAAATAATTTAATTTCACAAATTATGCTCTCAAAAAGATTTTAAAATTAAATCTAGATTCTCTTTGAAATTGGTGGAGGGGGTGTTGGTTTATGAAGAAGGCTTTGATTTAGAGGCGAGGATATATTTTTTCGCTCGAACCTCCATTTTTTTTGGATTATTAGGAAAATGAAATCTTATTTTTCTAATATGATTTTTTTTCTTTTTCAACTTCAAAAATAAAATTAACCCAATGTATATGTGTAGGAGTAATGAATTTTATCCTCTTACTCCATAACATATAATCTTTTTAAGTATTGGATGCCTATGTTTACGGAACGAAATCTTATTCTCATTGACATAGGATCTTTTAAGATTGAAATCATGTCAAGTATGACATAAAATAAGGTGGAAAGGGTTTTGCAAAAATAAAACTAGGTTTAATAAAACATTTTTTATTGTAACCTTTATAAATTAAATGTTCCGATATTTCAAAAAAAAAGCTTGGAGTTATCATAAATTGAAATCTAAGATTGTTATTTCTAACAAAATAAATATGCAACTATTTAGATAAGTTAGAAGTAGTGCTGAAAACAAGTACCTTATATAAATAAAAGAGCATACGAAAATTTTTAAAACTTAACCCCAGATATCTAAATCTATCGATTTCCAATAAATAAACGAATAGTAAGCAAAAAATTAAGTAAATTCGCTTATAAATTAACTCGCAACTGGATTTTTGGAGAGCGAAAAGTGTTAAGAATTGAGATATTCGATTAATTTGTTCAATAATTTCAAAAAATATTTTTGATTTTTTGGGGTTTTATCATTTTTTGTATTTGTGATTATTATTATTAGTTTTTTTTGGATTTTGAATTATTCTCTTTTTTCGTTGTTTTTGGATTTTCTAAGTTTTTTTGTTTTTGTTTTTCGAGAGATGCTCATTTTTTGGGATGACCCGCAAACAGAATCTTATTGAGGTGGTTGGTTCGATGAGTCGAACGTCACGGGCATGCTAAAAAGCGAGCATTGTCAAATAAGAAGAGGGGGGAAATTTATTTATTTTTTTGAGTTTTTTTGATTATAAAAAACAAGGAAATTGTTTTTTTTGTAGGTTTTAAGTTTTGCAAATTTTTTTTTCTGATGAGTACAGAATAATTAAAAAAATGCAGAATAGGGAAACACCACCATACTTAAACCCAACATTGTCCCCAATGTTGCAATCTAAGTATGCGGAACGAATAATATATAAAAGGAAATATGTACAAAAATAAAAGTGGAGGGGAGAAGCTCCCCTAAGACGAGTTCGGGAGGCTCAGGTTGACACCCTGCATTATTAAAAAGAAATAGAAAAAATAAAACAACAAAAACAAAAACGATAAACTCGGCAAAAGGGTGTGGGCGGTAGGGGGTGGCAAGTGCTTGTGTGACGCGAAGGTAGCTAAGGCCTTAGCTAAATGAGCGGGGACAAAAATGCATCCCCAAACATGCACAAGAGCGAAGAACTCGCCGAAAAAATAAAAGAGAACAAGTTAAAATAAAATAAGCAAAATTTATACAAATTTGTTTTTTTTTAAAAATCAAATAATTATATATTTTTTTTGTTTTGAAGTCGAGTTTTTTATTTTTGAGCGGGTTAAAACTTGATTGATATTTTTCACATCAAGTACGAAAACTTAATATAGTTAAAACTCCAAAAATAGGTGAGGATGTGCGGCGCCCCGGGCAATTTTATTTAAGTAGAAAAGCGGATTTGGTTTTTATTTAGAAAACGGGGATCACGTATTTATTTATTTGGATATAAAAAGGTGTGATCGAGTTTTAACGAAAGAAGGCAAATGCAAATATCGTGAGTAGTACAGGATATTCCGGGTGGAATATCGAGGTCGTATTGTTCACGGGGTCGGTTCGATTATTTCTACACTTCCCTGGAGGGGACTATTATTTTACCGATAATTACTTGTTTGGTAATATATATAAACAAAAGGCAGAAAATAAAATCATAATAAAGGGTGGAGCCGATGAAGAGATTAGCTCGATGGCACTGAATTAAATTCGAACTAAAATAGACTTTTAATAAAAAGGGATCCTAAGTTTCAAAATAATTAGGGCGGAGATTTGGTCGTGGAGGTTCCACTAAAATGAGCTCACCTATCTCTAGGAATATCTCTCACCTGAACATTAAAACTATTCGACCGGGCTCTCGTCCGATGAAGGATTCCTCTTAATGCTCGCATTACGCTAAGAACCCCGCTATTGGGTGGGGAACCCAATCCGGTAGAGTTGGCGCGTCTCCTCTCTCGAGGGTTAGTGTGGAACTCCATTTACCAAGGGATGATCGGTCCATACGCACGGCCTCTCGGCTAGCTAGCGTATGGACTACGAAAATAGGGCCCACATATCGATTATGTGGTCCTACACATCGTAGACCCCGGGCAAACCTTAAGTGTTTTTAATTTATTAGAAAAATGAGACCTTTAATTATTTAATGCTATTTTATCTGCCCCAATGCTCTTTGATACTGAGGGATAAGAACGTTAGCCACTCATCGGAATGGGGATGGCAGCGATTGAAGGAAATAAAATTAAAGCAGTAAAATAAAGCAGGAAAATGAAAGCAGTAAATGGAAAGCAGTAAATTGCAAGTCCTACTCAAACGAGTAGGACTGAAATGAAAGTTGTAAAAGTGCATGTCCCGGCTCAAATGAGTGGGCGGGAAAAAGAAAACAATTCCTACTCAAATGAGTAGGAGAAAATAAATGCATTTACAAGTCCATTCCAATTCTTACAATAAAGACCGACCATTTAACTCAAGTGAGTAGGCGGTAAATAAAATCCTACCATTTAACTCCTAGCGAGTAGGCGAAAAATAAAAGCTAACACTCACGCACTCGACATAAAATTAAAACACACCCACTCTACGGAAAGTAAACACACTCTACTGGAATTGAAATACGCACACACACGACAGAAATGAAAACGCACACGTACAAGTCCTACTCAAATTAGTAGGCAGGAAATAAAAGCACGCCATTTAAATCTTAACGAGTAGGCGAAAATATATACAACACATGCACGCACTCTACATAATTGAAAGAAAATAGTTTAAACTAACTCATGCACGCACGCACACGTTCAAAAAATAGGAAAAGATAAGTGACCGAAAAATTAAAACAACTACATTTTTACCGATGGAATGCGATACAAATGAATAAAAAGTGAAAATAAGATTTAAAGGAGCAAAAAAAATTTGCAATTAAACGAAAAATGCAAGTGCTTGAAAAATTGAAATGAATACATTTCTAATGATCGAATGCGATAGAAATGTGTAAAAAGAAGAAATAAAATTTAAACGGGCAAAATGTTTTTGAAAATAAAAGGAAAAAATGAAGTGGTTGAAAAATTAAAACGCTTATGTTTTCATTCTTATAACTTTATAGAAACGCATAAAAAGTGGAAATAAAACTAAAAGAGAAAGAAAAGTTTTACGATCCTAAAGAGCCTAAGTTAAAGAAATTTAAAAACCACCTTTTAAAACATTTTTATAAACCCATAGGAATGAAAACTACGTAGAAATAACAAACTAAACCTAAACAAGTACGGAGCATGAAAATAAAATTGCGATTACAACGGCTAGAAAATTGTAAATTCCTCAGTTAAACTAGTTACAAAAGCTAAGGAAAAACATAAAAAGCACAAAAAAGGAAACGAAAAATTACTTAAGGTAGGGCGCTTGGGCAGATTTTCATACATCATAGAGGAGAAAATGAACATTTCTATTAAGTAAAAAAAGGTTACAATAAACATAAAACAAATACATAAAAAAAGGGGGGAGAAAAAATTCCCATACAATGCATAAACAGCCCCCAAGAACAGCCCTAACATAAGCAAAGTGGTTCAAAAAGTGGAACCCTGAACTCATACAGAAGTTGTGAATTTATAGAAAAAAATTTCAATGTACACGCCCTCTGACACGGGCAGGCCAGTGGGCGTGTCAACACTATTTGCAGCAGATTTCAGTGACTTGACGGCGATTTGACTTGGCAGCTGGAAACACGGCGGTCACGCCCCAGGTCACGGGCGTGACTGTGGGCGTGTCGGGGAGGTTGAACTGGGCATCGTTTGCGGACAAAGTCGTCGTCGGCGGTTTATCGGGCCAGGTGGCGGAAGTCATGCCGCAGATCACGGGCATGACGCTAGGCGTGTCGGGTTGAGTTGACGAATGTTGAGCTGAAAATTCGTCTAGCGGGAAATTCGTCGAGTTGAAAATTCGTCGAGCAGGATGGAGTGGTCACGCCCCAGGTCACGGGCGTGACACTAGGCGTGTCGCGGAGTTGTCAACGATCGTCAAGCAGAAATCATCGAGCGTGAGAATCGTCGACCGGAAAATAATTGAGCGGAATATCGTCGAGCGCGAGAATTGTAGACCGGAAAATCGTCGAGCGGGCGTTTTCGTCGAGCTTGCTGAAGTGGTCATGCCCCAGGTCACGGGCGTGACGCTAGGCGTGTCGCGGAGTTGTCGACTATCGTCGAGCGGAAATCGTTCAGCGGAATATCGTCGAGCGGAAATCGTTGAGCGCTGGACACGGGTCATGTCACGGGCATGTGACCTGCCATGTCAAGCTATTTCTTCAATATTTGTTCATTTGTCTGGATTTTGACGTATCACGCCCTGATCACGGGCGTGACCAAAAGTACACGGGCCTGTACTTGCCAATTTTGGCAAATTTCTGCAAATTTTTCAGAAAACCAAAAATAAACTAAGTTAGAAAATATTTACAAAATAAGAGCAATTTATTACAAAAAAATAAGTAAAAATAACAAAAATAAAGTAAAACCACTTATTTAATGTACATCAAAATAGTTATATTTACAATTCATCACAAGGGAATTGGGTCGAAGCTCATGATGAGCGGTTGGTGCTGGACTGGGAGTCCCTCGGCTAGGAGTGTGTAGCAAGGGGCGAGTTTAGCATAGCTCGGTTAAACTGGATTGAAATGCAGAATGACTTGTCCGATCGTATTCGGGAAGCGACCCGTTTGGATGTGGAGTTTCAATCATACGTGGTGGAAGCTCAAAAGGGCGAGAGCAGCTCCTAGGAGATAATTGATGGGATTTTGAGGAAGGATGGAAGGATTTGTGTACCGCAGTTTAGCAAGCTCCGTGAGGAGTTGACGTTCGAGTCTCACTTTACAAAGTACTCCATTCACCCGGGCAGTACAAAGATGTACTTCGATATGAAGAAATCCTTTTGGTGGCCTGGACTAAAGAGGGACGTAGCTTTGTACGTGAATCGATGCCAAACTTATGCCTTGGTGAAGGTCGAGTGTCAGAAGTCGAGCGGGTTCCTGAAGACTCTTCCAATCCCTAAGTGGAAATTCGATGACATCTCCATGTATTTTTGCATGTGTTACCTAGATCGCAGCAGGGTAACGACGCGATTTGGGTGATTGTGTATCGCTTAACTAAAGTGGCTCACTTCATCCCAAATCGGAAGGAGGACAGCGTGAAGAAGCTGGTGGAGTTGTATGCTCGCAACATTGTGTGACTACATGGGATTCCTAAAAGTATAGTCAGGGATCCTAACGGACGTTTCACGTCCAAGTACTGGAGATTGGTTCAGGAGAGTTTGGGCACGAGGCTCAAGTTCATTAGGACTTTCCATCCTCAAACTGACGGGCAAACCGAAAGAACAAATCTTACTATGGAAGATATGCTGATGATATGTATTCTTGACTTCGACAAGAAATGGGAGGATCACCTCTTCATGGTGGAGTTCATGTACAATAACAGTTACCAAGAAAGTATAAAAATGGCTCCATACAAAGCTTTGTATGGGAGGCGGTGTCGAACACCGATATCTTGGACAGAGGCGGGAGACACCAAACAATTGGGAAAAGAAGTGGTAGCTGGTGCTTGTGAGTTGGTGCGGACCATTCAAGAGCGCATGAAGGTGGCTCAAGATCGGCAAGCAAAATATTTTAATGCTCTCCATAGGAAGCTGGAGTTCGCGGTAGGCGATTGGGTCTATTTAAAGATCAAGCCGTTCAAAGGCATTTCACAGATTCGCCGACTCAAGAAGTTTAGTCCAAGGTTTTTGGGACCTTTTGAGGTTGTTGAACGGCTGGGATAAGCAGCGTATAGATTGGCATTGTCCGCAGAGCTGAGTGGATTACACGACGTCTTCCATGTCTCCGTCTTGAGGAAAGCCTAGGTAGAGGCTAGTGTGGTGATCGAATCAGCATCGGTGTCGATAGAGGAAGACTTGAGGATGCGAGTTCCTCCCATTGCTATCGAGGATTCAGAAATTCAACAGTTGCGGAACAAAGAGGTCAAACTCATAAAAGTCCGATGGGACAACTGCAGTCGTGAGGAGCTCTCTTGGGAGCGAGAGCAAACCATGCTGGAGAAGTATCCAGAGTTGTTCCGTTCAGGTATCATTTAAGTTTTGTGTTCCCCTTTTTGCTTTTTGTAATTTCAGGATGATTTTCTTTTAAGGAGGAGAGAGTTGTAACGCCCCAAAATTCAAATGAGGGACGAGCAACGTCGAGAGCCAAGTTTGGGTCTTGGTATGGGTCATCTTACTGACATACATTCTCATACATTCATGTCATCCCCCACCTTCGATTTGCTAACCTCCCTACCATCTACACCAACTTCACCTCAACATGACATCTCCAATCCTATTCCATCTCCTCTGGCATCACCTTCTCAGGATGACATCATGCAAGATGTTATTACATATGTTATCATTCATCCCTTTCATCCATATGTATCCACTCAAACTCCTCCTAAGTTTTTTGATATGGAATCTCCTTCCATTACCACCCTCTTGGATCACATCACTCAAGTCATCAGGCAACTCATTGCAGAGGCAATCACATCTCTTGCTGCCTCCATCTCTTCTCTTGCTGCCCTCTTTGCTGCCTTTTCTGCCCCTCCATCTTTTATCAGGGGCCGGGCTACAGTTTCCACTGAAACCCGGCAGGGGGAGATGCTCTATGAAGAATCAGCTCCAACAGAAGCAGTTTTAGATGCAACAGCAGCATCGATCTCAGCAGCAGCAGTTCCTGCAGCAGTTGAGATTGAAATGGTTTGTACCGATGAAACAGAAGATCGGCCAGAGATCATAACTATTAGTGATTGTGTGATCAATCCCACAGTTGATTTGTTTTATTTATTGAATTCTTTCAATTTTGCATTCTCTAATTTTCTTCCAGACTTGATCCAAGATCAGTCTAAAGCTTTGGTTTGTTATACTCCTCCCATAAGCCCTGACGTTGTAAAGCAACTAAAGGAAAATTTTGCAACTCCAAGTTTTTTAGTCATTGAGCCAGTCCTAGAATCAGCTCCCAAGGCAATCTCTCCTCCAACTTACAAAATGGATGACAGTCCTTTACCAAACTTGGTTGATATCATACTTGCAAATATAGAAGTAGAAAATCAGACTATTACTGAATGTGTTATAGAGCCAAAAATTCCAGTACAGCCTCAACCTGAGAAGCAGATCACTAAAGAAATTCTGAAAGAGATTGATGATCTATATGCCAATCCTCCAGGTTCATCTGATGATGATGATGATGATTCTGATGAATCTAATTCTAAAAAGTCATAATCTAAGAAGAGAAAATCTCCTACTAAGGCTGTTCCTAAGCCTAATCCCAATGCAGACAGTCCCGATTACATTTTGAACAAGATAACTCCATATAAAGGGATGCCTAACTGGATGTGGCTATCAAAGAATGCGCAAAAAGCAAGGAAGAAGAGCAGAAGGTATTCTTCTCCTCCTCCTTCTAGAAGGAATTGTATAGGTCCTCCTCCTCCTCCTCCTCCAGTAGCTGGTGCTTCAGGTAATGTATCACAGAGATCTATCTCATTCACCCAAACATACCAAAGGCAAGACAGATCTTCAAGATCTTATTCTCAAGGAAGCAGTCAGCATCAACACCATAAATCTTTAAGAAGTAGCTCTCACATTCCTCGAAAACTAGCAAGTCCTCCAAAAGCTCAAGTTGAACTTGAAAAGGATAATAGTCCTGAAAGGCCTTTGTCTCCTGCTTATGATCCAGATATGGATCCAATTTCTAAGATGGCCAGATTTAATGAATTAATTGCTCTATCTCAGATTAGAAAAGCAAAGGAAGAAGGTAAAGACCCATCTCAGTTCCCAACTATGTCATCCAAAGGAAGAAGGAACTTGAGAAGTACCAAGTGGGCAAACTTTTCAATTCTGACACTTATATGACCCTGCACCTTGAAGCAATGGTCCCCAGGGCTTTATCTCAGAAAACAATTGGTGACTCAGACATGAAGATGACTCTAAGAGAAGTAGCTGATCCAAACAGGAAGATAATCTTTACCAAATCTTCTGCACCTCCCCAGTCAGATTTATAAACTCTTAATGTTGTTTACTTTTTTGATTTGAACAATATACATGTACCATAGTTATATATATATATATATCTGCCAATGATTCTCAAATTCTGTCAGATATTTTATTATTGTGATTTTATGTTTTTCTGTTGTAGTGATCTCACCTAAATAGGGGGAGATTGTTGGATCCCTAGTTTGGATTTGGCTAAGGTTCACTATTAGGATGTTTGACCATCCTTGTATATCCAGGGTCAAGTATTGTCAGTCCTAGAGTTTAGGCTAGTCATTAGAATCAACCTTCATGGACCAGCCTATAGTGGAACTCAGAAGACTCAAGACTTATAAGAATTCAGAGTTCAGATTATTTGTTCGAAGTTCTTCGAACTCAGCACGACGATCGTAGATCGCGGATCGACGAACTTAGAGTTCTTTTTCTGAGTTGAGCTCGACGATATTTGAGCTCAGGTAGACGAACTCTACTCCAGACAGATTTCTCAGCTCAATAAACTTGGAGCTCAGAATTAACAAGATATTTCTAGATTGAGGTTCGTTGAGCTCAGGTCGACGAAGACAATTTCTCAGCTTGACGAAATCTGGATATCAGCTTTGACAGATTCTTTCCAGTTTATTTTCACTGAGCTCAGGTCGACGAAGACAATTTCTCAGCTCGATGAACTTGGAGTCAAGGTCGACGAAATCTGACCTGAGGTCGACAAAATCTGTTCAGAGCCTAAATGATAAGATTTCCTTATCTATCCCTCTCCTCATTTGATCCTAATTTAATAATTCTCTAAGTAATTAATGCTTAAATTACCTAAGAATATAGTCATTGAAGGGAGCATTAATTATGGTTTTCATCAGAGTAATTACTTAACTTATTCCCGGGACAGTTCGGGAAATTCATTAAAGCCAGTTATTCCAACCGTTCTCTTTCCCATATTTCCAGCAGTAATTAATGGACTGATTTTAAATTTTCAAGGGGAATAGATATGATATATACATCACACAGAATAGAGTGAGCCAACTAACAGAGAAATACTAAAATTCTTACTTTCACTCCAAAAAGAAAGATTTTGTTTGCCCTTGCACATTCAAGAAGATTGAAGAAGAACATCATCTACAAAATCAAGAGTATTCTTCAACTTCTAGTCCAGGAATCTTTAGAGATAATTATTCAACATTTTTCTACATGTTCCTGGACATCTTCAAGAAAAGGATGAAGACCTACACCCTGAGCAAAACTCCAGTCTTCCTGAACATTTCAACATCTCAGGGGAGCTTTTACACCAGCAATCCACTGAAGTCTTCTTTGTTGCTTAGAGAACTAGAAGACAACATCACCTTCTTAACCTCCTGTATAAATGTTTTATTAACTCCATTCAAAAGTTTTTGTTGGTTTTTGGGCACTTGATCAAAAGCATAAAGGGTTGTCAAATCTCCTTGCAAATAGATCTTGTGGTGATAGGGCACTTGAACAAAAACCTGTGGTGAAAGTCACCTGATCAAAAAACTACTAGTGGATTTCTACCAGGGTGGTAGAAGAGTGGATGTATCAATATTTGGGGAACCACTATAAATTCTTGTGTTGTCTGTGTGCTAATTCCTCTTTGTTTTTGTTATGTCGTGGTTGTGTAGTTAAGCTTAGTTTCCTTTTCATTTTATATAACTACTACTATCACTAATTCTGTGATAGATTACAAAAACAATAAAAAGTTTTTAAATCACTCTATTCACCCCACCCCCCCTCTAGAGTATATTAAATCTATCCCTTATCTTTTAATTGGTATCAAAGCTATACCAATTAAAATTCTTGTGTTGTCTGTGTGCTCATTCTTCTTTGTTTTTGTTATGTCGTGGTTGTGTAGTTAAGCTTAGTTTCCTTTTCATTTTATTTAACTACTACTATCACTAATTCTGTGATAGATTACAAAAAAACAGTAAAAAGTTTTTAAATCACTCTATTCACCCCCCCCCTCTAGAGTATATTAAATCTATCCCTTATCTTTTAATTGGTATCAAAGCTATACCATTTATTTCAGTGCCTCCACTAGCTACATCGATCATCTGTTTAGTGGCTGGATTGAGACCATTGTAGGTCTGAATCTGAAGCCAGGAAGTTACTGCATGATGGGGAAACTTCCTTAAAAGTTACTTGAATCGTTCCCATGTGTCATACAACGATTCATATTCTAATTGAGCATATGTAGAAATGTCATTCCTTAGTTTTGCAGTCTTCTCCGGTGGAAAACACTTCATCAAGAACTCCTAAACCATCATATCCCATGTAGTGATCGACCCTCTAGGTAATGAGTTTAGCCACTGCTTCGCCTTGTGCCTTAGTGAGAATGGAAACAACCTCAATCGAAAGGCATAATTGGTAACTCCATTGATCTTGAATGTATCACATATCTCCAAGAATCTGTCAATGTGTGTGTTGGGATCTTAATCTTGAAGGCAATCATATTAGACATATTGTTGAACCATCTGAATAATGCTAGGATTCAATTCGAAATTGTTGGCGTCAATTCGTGGTCTAACAATGCTTGACCCAGTACCCTAGAAATTAGGTCTAGCATAGTCAGACATGGTTTGCTCGTTCTGATTTGCCATGTTATCTAGATGATGATCTCCTAAGTTTACTGTTTCCTCTTTTGAAAGTCCGTTTGAATTATCTATGCTCTTAGTTTTCAAGTCCCTTTGTGAGGTGTTGCGAAGAATCCGTTCTGGATCAGGATGAAGTGGTGTTAACCCAGAATTTCTCCCCTGGTCATAGGCTAACAAACTACAAAATAGAGATTAAGTGATATAATTATAAAATAAAATAATTTACAATTATATATTAGTAATCAAAAATTTGTAGATTAATAGAGTTTAAGCTTTCAAAATATTGAAAATGAGTACCCGACAACGGTGCCAAAAAACTTGATGCGATTCTTTCTACTCTAGGAAAAACTATGTTGATAGGTATAAGCTAAATTGATTGTAATCTCAGGCAAGTGCACCTATCAATCATAATATTGGAGAAATCCACATCTCGTGTCGTATTCCTCAGGGTATTTTCAAGTACTAGTTGTAACACCCTGAAACTCAAAAGAGATACGGATATCGTTTTGAGACGAGTTTCGGACTTGGTAGGGGTCACACGGCCTGGGACATGCCCGTGTCCCCAGGGCCGCATCATGCTCGGGTTCGACGATCTGGCTGTGTGGTAGATGATAGTGCAGTCGATGATCGACGAAACAATGAACATGGCCTGAGACACGGGCGTGTCCCAGGCCGTGTCCTGCTCGGGCTGTGAGTTGTG
This sequence comes from Platanthera guangdongensis, assembly GCA_039583875.1. NCBI lineage: Eukaryota > Viridiplantae > Streptophyta > Magnoliopsida > Asparagales > Orchidaceae > Platanthera > Platanthera guangdongensis. The sequence goes on from CM077160.1 coordinate 30,923,733, forward strand.
TTGTGTTCGGGGTGGAACATGGACTGGAGCCCAGGCGTGTTCAGCCTGACACGAGCATGTCAAATTCGATACGGGCATGTCGAGTACCCGTGTTCTCTTCGGGTTGGTTTTGGTCCTATGTTTATGGAGGAACACTCCACGCTACACGGGTGTGTACTGGTTGACAGGGGCGTATCACGCCTGACACGGGCGTGTCGAGAGCCCGTGTTCTTTTCAGGACGCGACGGTTTCGACATCGATTGAGGCACACAACCTTGGACAAGGGCGTGTCACAAGCTGTGTTCGGCCCAGGTTTTGGATTTTAAGTGCGAATCGTGGCCGTCCGTTTCCTTATTTTGGTATTCAATGGCTCAAAGTTGTTCTTGCTGGGTTATACCCGGGAATAGGGTTAGAAACCCTCATTCCTTTTTGGGTTTTCTCTTTCTAAGAGTTCTATAGAGAGGGGAGAGCGAGGAAGAAGGAGAATAGATCCAGCCGTCGATGGAGATTCGGAGCCCCAAATCACAAGCCGAGTTCGGATCTACAGAGGGGAGGCCATTGCGGTGCTTTTCATCCATCTAGATCCTCATGGCGCCAAAGAGAAATGCTAGGGTAACGATTCTCATCTTGGACATGTGAAGTCCTCTTTCTTTCTGCACAGGAAACCCGCTCTCGCTTGTATGCAGTGAGTGTGAGGTGTTCCTTCGGGTGGATATGAATAGTGCCCCTTGTTTGCATGTAGAGTCCAGAATTGATATACGGACATAGGCATGGTGTGTGAAGCCTACCCGGACAAGTTGGTCTGGTTCAATGATGCTTCATGATATATGGATAGCAGGAGAAAACTCCATGTCAATGGTTGTTTTCAGGTTTTCTACGTGGTAGATTGCAACAGGGAACCTTAAGGACTAACTCCAAGGTGCACTAGGAAGTCTGGGTAGAAGCGTGATTCTGCCATCTTGGTGTCCTGGGAGCTAACTTACACATAACTGGGTTATGTAAAATGTGTGATAGGTTTGGGACTCGGGGAAGCTTGACCTGTGCATATGGCTTAAATTGACGTTATAGTGTGAGTAATGGGTCAGGCGGAACTGTACCCACTCTATGTCATTCGGTTAGAGAGACCTAAGGTACGTGGTACTCGCCATTGTCATTGATGGAGGGTCTTAGGCATTGGCCGGTAAGACTATAATGCTCACGAGATTTGTCATCCAAGATGCAGTGGTGAGACCGTGGATTTTGACCGGGTTCACCGAGAATGTTCCCTAAGAGCATGGGTTGTGTGGCCGTGCAATCCTATGCCTCTGATGATATGTAATTTCACTATTGTTAAGCTATGCTAATAAAGTGCATGGAAGGAGCATCGCCTCCCCGAGTTTAGGGGCGAGTTCGTTATAATTTGGTCACCTTCAGCTGACCGTTGCTTTTGTTTTCCACCGCTTCGGTGGATTGTTGCTTGCAGGTGCTGCGGAGACTAGTGGAAAATAGTGGGCAAAAGCCCTTGTTGCTGAGCCGGCCCTCGAAGGCCTATATATGCATGTTTTTTTATTCTCATGTGTGACCGGCCTGCATGCCGAGGTTTGGAAGACACTTTTATTTGAGTAAACTCTAGTAAGGCCATAAGGCCAAGTACTTGTGTATTTGTACGTTGATTCGGGTTGGGTTTATGTAGTGGACATTCATGCTGTGTCTGGGTTCTTAATTTGAAACTTTTAAATTGTTTTCGCTAGAATGTACTCTGTGTAGGACGTTAGTTTTTGGAAGGACGGTTCCATTCCGTAACCCTTTAGTCTGTCTGTGGAATATGACGTCGGGTCCCGGCCGGACCTACTGCTATATGCTATGAGACGGAAAGGGGGTGTTACAATTTGGTATCAGACTACTGGTTTCGGTCAACTTAAATGAATTCATGGACGAATTCTTTTAAGGGATGGTGAGCACATGTTTGTGCGTCATTGTTATAACATAAAAAGAACCCATGAATGTCCACTTAGGAATGAAAATACACATGTGTGAGGAACCTGCGTGTTCCTATAATTGCTGTTTGCAATTTTGTTCGGTCACTTAATGGTGTTTTGTACGACTATAGGTGACCATGAGTAGTGTAAGGCCATCAGAACGCTCACTTTCTAAGGAATACAGTGCACCCAGTGACGTGCCGAAGACCGCTCCTACATTTGAAAACATAAGAAGGGTTGTTGAAGCGGTGTTCGCTGTGACTAATGCACAGCATGGAAGGAGTGTGTAACCCTTTGCCCCTGATGTGGCTTCAACGCCGGGTGGCGTGATGGAGCAAATGACATTTGGTAGACCATCGGGTTAGCAGTTGAACATGCATTTAGTGCAGGGAGCGCACTCAGTTGACGAATATTTGGAGGCATTTCTTATGATAAGCCGCTACCCATGCTTTGAGTTAGAGAACGAGCAGTCTATAATCGATAGATTTTATAATGGCCTGCGTGGCGAGCTACTAATTCTACTGCTAGGACCAAAACTATTGGGATTTCGAGCCTTGGTGGATTCGGCTAGATCCTTGGAAGTAGATTTGAGGAAGAATCACCAAATGCGAGTGAGCAGGGTATCAAATTCTGCAAGTCCTTTGAGAGATGTATCCCGCAGAATGGTGAAAAGGGGGGCTAAAACATCGACTAGCAAAGGTACTAACACTTGTCATACTTGTGGAAAGAAAGGGCACTTTGCCCGAGATGGTCAGGATGGTGCTCAGAAGACAAAGAAAGCTATGTCAGGAGCACTTGAGGACTCTAGTGCAAAGGAAACGGTGTTCAAAATGCCGAGATCCTCAAAATCTATGTTCCATAAGTGGTATAAGAATGGTGGGACTTTCGGTCCAACCCCTTCTTCCGGTGCGTCGGGTGCGACTACGGGCCGAACCCCGGGCGCATGCTATAACTGTGGAAAGCCGGGACACTTTGCCCAAGACTGTTGGAGCGGATGTCCAAAGTCCGAGAGGAAGCCTGGGGCAACATACAAGGAGAAGGGCAAGGTGGTGGAGTCAACCACATCCCACTAAGCTCCATCCCAACCTAGGGTGTACAATTTTGGCCTGCAGGAGGCCATAAAGCGAGCGGACGTGGTGACAGGTATGAGTTAAATTTATAGCAGTTTAGCTTTAAGTACTTGTTGCCCTTGCGCGTGTTAGCATAGGACTGTTTGTTCTAGTCTTTATTTTGCTTTTAGATTATCCGGCGAGAGCACCGTTCAATTCGGGAGCTTCACACTCCTTTTTGTCCAAAGGATTTATATCGCGCATCGGTGTACCTTCTTCAATGGCAAAGGACAAACTGGAAGTGTTGTTGCCAAATGGGTGCTCAATGCGTGCGGGTAGAGTTTGTTGCATCTAGATTTGGATTGGGAGTCAAGATTTTGACTTGCCAGCGTCGCTACTGATGCTAGTAGAGTTCGATGTGATCTTTGGTATGGGTTGGCTCTTGGAGCAGCGGGCATACATTGATCGCAAATACAAGGAGGTCAATTGGGTTCTTGTGAGACGGCTTTTGCGGGCTTGAAGGGATCGAGCAAGACTTTTATGTCTGCCCTTCAGGTGTTTAAAGCGGTTCGTGCTGGTGTAAAGCTGTTCTTCATGCTAGTGGAAGCTACGAAGCCTAAGCCTACTTTGGACAGCATCCTAGGGGTACCTGAATACCCTGATGTGTTTCCTGGCGATCTCCATGAAGCACCACCTCTGCGGGAGTTAGACTTCACTATTGAGCTAGTGCTAGGTGTCAAACCTGTGTCACGCTCTCCGTATCGGCTAGCGCCTAAGGAGATGGCGGAGCTGAAGGTTCAACTTCAAGAGCTCAAGGAACATGGTTTTGTGCGTCCAAGTTTGCCGCCATGGAGCGCACCGGTTATTTTTGTTAAGAAGAAGGACAGAAGTTTGCGGCTTTTTATCGATTATCGAGAGCTGAACAAGTTAACGGAGAAGAACAAGTAACCGATCCCAAGTATTGATAATCTTTTCGATCAGTTAGTCGGGTCATCGGTGTACTCGAAATTGGACCTTAAGTCTTGGTATTATCAGCTGAGGATAAGAGAAAGTGATATCCCCAAGACAGCTTTTAGTACGAGATAAATGCATTATGAGTTTACGATCATGCCGTTTGGGCTGACAAATGCGTCGTTAGTGTTCATGGATATGATGAACAGGATTTTCAGAGAGTACCTAAACCGCTTTGCGATCGTCTTCATCGATGATATATTGGTGTACTCGTAGAGTGAGGAGGATCACTCCAAGCATATGTATTTGGTGTTGGAGACGCTAAGGAGGAATCAACTATATGCCAAGTTCTCCAAATACGAGTTTTGGTTGTCCTCAGTAGTGTTCCTTGGTCACATAGTTAGTGGAGAGGGAATTGTGGTGGATCCGGCGAAGATTGTTGTTATACAAGAGTGGCCTGTGCTGTCTACGGTAGCGGAAGTTCGGAGTTTTCTGGGGCTTGCCGGCTATTACAGGTTTTTCATGGAGAACTTCTCGCGGATAACATTACCCCTCACGACTCTGACGAGGAAAGAGCAGAAGTTTGTTTGGACGCCGGAGTGCGCACAAGCTTTCGAAGAGTTGAAAAGTCGGTTGACCACGGCGCCTGTTCTAAGTTCGCCGAGTGGGGCTGAAGGCTTTGAGATCTATAGTGATGCTTCGGATAGTGGAATGGGTTGTGTTATACTGCAACACGAAAGTGTGATAGCTTATGGCTCACGTCAGCTGAAGGTGTATGAGAGGAATTATCTGGTCCATGACTTGGAGTTAGCAGCCGTGATATTTGCCCTGAAGCTGTGGAGGAATTACTTGTATGGGGTGAAGGTCGATATCTATACCGACCAAAAGAACCTGAAGTACATGTTGGATCAGAAGGATCTAAACATGCGCCAATGGATATGGATGGAGTTCCTAGGGGACTACACATTCAAGATGCATTATGTGCCTGGGAAAGGCAATGCAGTTACGGATGCGTTGAGTCACAGGGCCCCAGCTCAAGCGAACTGGCTATCGATTCATGACGAGTGTTTGGTTCGGGAGTTGGAAGCGTTGGAGATCTCTTGTGTTGACAAGCAGACTAGTGACGAAGCTCTATTGAACTGGACAGAAGTTCAGTATGACCTGTCTTATCGGATTCTGCAGGCTCTGGATTTGGATAGACACATGAAGCAAATCATGTTTGAGGCTTTGGATGGGTCAAATTCCCAATTTAATGTTGCAGATGGATTGTTATGGAAGGACAGTCATCCGTGCGTCCCGAATGTGGATAGACTGCGGGCATAATTGATGTACGAGGCTCATCATAACAAGTACTCGATTCACCCGGGAAGCACAAAGATGTACCGTGATATGAAGAAATTTTTCTGGTGGCCAGGACTTAAGAAGGATGTGGCACTTTATTTGGTGAAGTGTCAAACATGCGCCTTAGTGAAGGCAGAGTGCCAGAAGCCTGGAGTATTCTTGAAGTCCTTGCCTATCCCGGAGTGGAAGTTCGACGATATTACAATGGACTTTGTGCATGGTTTTCCAAGGTTGCAGAAGGGTAACGACGCCATCTGGGTGATCGTAGATCGTTTGACGAAAGTGCCGCACTTCATTCCGCATAGGAAGGATGATTTTGTGGAGATATTGGCAAAATTATATGTGGATAACATTATTCGGTTCACAGTGTGCCCCGCAACATCGTTAGTGACCGAGATGGGCGGTTCACATCCAATGATTGGAGGTTGGTGCAGCAGATGTTATGAATAAAGCTGAGTTTCAGCATGGCCTTTCATCCGCAGACAGATGGTAAGACCGAGAGAGTCAACAGGACGATGGAAGATATGCTTCGCATGTGTGTATTGGATTTCGGGAAACAGTGGGAAGATCACCTGTACTTGGTGGAATTCGCTAACAACAATAGCTACCATGTGAGCATTCAAATGGCACCCTTCGATGCCCTTTATGGTAGAAGATGTCGCACGTCATTGTCGTGGTTGGAAACAGGTGAGTCGAAGCTATACAAGAGGCAAGAAGTGGAAGATGCAACTTCGTTGGTGTAACATCCCGATTCGCACTATGCACCTCGTGTGCATTTTTGAGTCAGGAGAGCTGACTTGGGTTCAGGGAAGTGCTGGCAACAAGGCCGCACTTGTAAATGGGAGGAGAAATCAGTACAGAATAGGACACGGCTAGAAACACGGGCATGTCCATACCCGTGTGTGAGAGGCCAGCTCTCGAGTCGATGACTCGAGTATGTCCAAAGAAGGACACGGGTAGTGACACGGGCGTGTCACTACCTGTGTGAAGATGACACAGGTAGAGACACGTGTTGGGTTTCTCTATGAGGATGGCACAACGCTTGTGCACGCAGCGGAAAAATAAACATCAAGAAAAACACAAAGAGATGTGGATTGGGCCATGATCGTTGAATTAAGAAGTTAGTAAAAACTAGGCAAAAATTACCTCGGTGGCGTTGAGTCACAACTCAACGGAGATGCTCCAAACTTTGATTTCTGCTGGTGGCGAGTTCTACGTGGAATAATGTCCACGTTTCTGCAAAAGTCCACACGAGCGGGAGAACACCGGTCTTTCCATCACACGGAAGATCGGGATGGAGAAGACCGCACCTCTGCTATTCCACGGGCTGCTAGGTCCGCGCCAGGAAGAGCAGCACCAGCGACAGTCGCCGGAGAAGAGGAGGTCGACGGAGCGAACATGGCGGCGGAACTCTTCCGGCGGTGGGAATCGGGATCGGCGGAGCGAACGAGCGGAACTCTTCCGTCGCGTTCGATTCGCTACAGGAGAAAATCGCGAGCGCTTTCCCGAAAACCCTAAGTGTCCTATTTATACAAAGGTATAAATAAACCCAGGAAAATCGCTATCCGCAGACCACCCCGAAATAGGGTTCAGAATCGGCGAGTATCAATCGGTGAGAATCGGCGACAATCGGCGAGAATCACTGAGCAGGTTCGACGAGAATCAATCATCGAGCATCATAATGGATCAGCGAGAATCAGAGTGCAACACTCGACGATTCTCGCCGATCGTCGAGCATGACTTGATGATACACGATGAACTCGTCGATCGTCGAGCCGCGGTCGACGATACATGTCGAAGTCATCGATCGTCGAGAATCAGCATGTTGATTCTCGACAATTCTCGTCGATCGGCGAGAATCAAAGAGATGATTCTCGTCGATCGGCGGGAATCAGAAAGACGATTCTCGACGAATGCTATCGACCCTCGGACGACAATCTAACCAGCCTTCCAAGGCAACATTTGCCCAACCCGACGATCCTTTAAGGCAACACTTTGCCCACAACCATATTCAGGTCGGTGATTGGTAACCTTTACCAACACAGTCAATCAACCAACTTCTCCACATCTCTTATGTGCGACCCTGCAGGCTCATATCGCGTTGGCAGTGAGATTACATGTTTGATCACTTCCAGATCATCATGGTAACTCCAACAGACTCCCACTTGATCTCGAAAGTATCAAAGCAAAAACCTCACAAACAATGAGCGGCATCTAGCAATGCATCATTGCTCCCCAAGCAATAAGAGTTTATAACTCATAAGCCTTTATGACCAATGTATCAGCGTTGTCTTTGTCCCTTACATCCGGAAAGAACTAGAGGCATGAACCGTGTCACCCTCGTAATAGCTCAATCCAAGTTTCTTGATCCAGGACGGACTTCCAAAGAATGGTGAGTCCAATATCACATATTGACTCAACCAAGCATGGCCATGCATTTCTCAGTCCAGTTCCATCAAGGGGCCCATGGATGCAACTCCTGTCATACAGGAGGACAAATCTCATATCTTCTCACACAGAAACACCCAAATGATTCGTAACATGCCCAACAACCACCCTTATCATCAACCTTTCTCAAGGAAGACTTTAGATGGCATCAAAGCACGCTCTTCCTCACTTGATGAATGCTGTGACTTCAGGTCAAAGGATCACAACACCATTGTCAATTGAGACCTACTCGTGACACGATTGGATGACAATCCACAGAGCAGTCTCAGGTTGGGTCTGTCCAGTACAACTTGTTCACTAACAAGTACCCACGTGATGACTTGATATCACAATATCATGACCTGTGAGAACCGGTCATCAGTCAACACACGTGCTAGTCTCCATGTACCATCATCACCCTTAGCTTCTATGATGATACTCGACCAGGGACCTTTAAGAATGAAGCTTCAAATAAATCATGGGCTCTCACATTCAAGTCACGTACTTGATATCCCATGGAAGCGAACATTCTCAGGGTATCTATTATGTTAACATTTAACTATCATATAAAAAAACATAATAAAAGAATTTGCTGAAAGGGAAACTAGATCTGATATACTCTAGAGGGGGGGTGAATAGAGTATATGGTGCTTAAATAACTTTTAAAAACTTTTACAACAATTGTTGTAATGTGTGTGAGCAGGGAAGCAAATATAAATCTATCACAGAACTAAACTATGCAAAAACTAAGCACAGACAAATCAAGGCCAGAAACAAAAAAGAAAACAAGCAGAACCAGATGAAACAAGGAATTATAGTGGTTCCCCAAACTTGGGTACATCCACTCTTCTACCACCCTAGGTAGGAATCCACTGCAGGATGAGTTGATCAGGTGTCCTGGTCACCAATGAGCTTTTGATAAGATGCTCAAAAACCAAATCAGATTTTTTGATCAGGTGTCTTGCCACCAATGAGCTTTTGACAAGGTGCTCAAAAACCAGATTCAAACTTTTGAAGGGAGTTTGAAAAACCCTTTATAGAGTGGGGGTGAGAGAGTGATGGCAGTCTTCTCTTTCTCAAGAAACTTAGAAGACTATGTGGATTGATGTCAAAGCTCCCCCTGAATCCTTGAAATCTTCAGGAAGAAGAGCTTTGCTGAGGGTGATAGGCCTTCAAAGGTAGAACTCTAGCAAAAGATGATTTCAGCAATGACTGAAATGTTGAGTGTCTGAAGTCTTGAAATGATGTTGGCCTTGAACACTTTTAGAGCTGAAGAGATCTGAAGATTTTTGAAAGCTTGATCTCTTTGATGAGTGTTCTACAGAATTCTCCTTGACAGAAGATTTTGAAAAAATCTCTGTATTCTGAGTTGTGTGTCTTCTTCTTGTCAATCTCTGTATTTCCCTTCTTTCATTCAAAAACATTCTGTCTTTTATTCTCTGTGCCAGAATAGAATATCACTCTGTCAAAGATAGCCGTTGGTCTGCATTGATTACAACCTTAATTGCATAATTTCTTCTGAAGGAAAGTCCACTGAATTATTCCTTGAAAAATCACTTGAAACTTGGTCGAGAAGTAAATGAAAACGGCTAGCAGATCTTCTGAATTAATTGTAGAATAACTTCTAACTGATTTGAATTTGAATTCTGAAAGATAACTGAAATCGTCGAACTGAGCTCTGCTATCGTCGAGCTGAGCTCAGCGAACTGGAAAATTTAAGCAGCAAAACAATCGTCGATCTGAGCTCAAAGATCGTCGAACTAAGCTCAGAGATAAGGATCCAGTGCAGAGTCAAAATCGTCGACCTGAGCTCACAGATCGTCGAATGGAGTTCGACGATATTGTGAAGTTGAGCTCAGCGATCGTCGAGTGGAGCTCGACGATATTATGAGGTTGAGCTCAGCGATCGTCGAATGGAGATCGACGATCTGTTGAAGTTGAGCTAGACGATCGTCGACCGGAGTTCGACGAATCGTCGTGCTGAGCTCGACGATTAGACTTGGTCTACAGAAAAACTTGGTCTTCAGGACAGCTTCCAATCCTAGACTTCTAACCCTTAGACTCAATTCTAATTGACCTATTAAGCTATACAGAAGGTCAAACACAGATTCCTAGAGACATAGTGATCCTGACCCAAATTAGTAATAGGGTGTTCCAACAATCTCCCCCTATTTTGGTTAGGAAAACTATTTACAGACTTTGGAAAAATTAAATAACATCATTCAATCAGAAAAGCATAAAAGCAATAGCAGCTAGACACATTGCAGAAACATCACAGAGATATATAAATATGACATCCAGATAGCAGTCAGAAAAACCAAGGATTGTCACCTTACAGAGTTACTTCTCCTCTTTGCCTTTTACCATTTTGATTTCTCTGTTAGGATTCAGGGCTTCTTGTTTGGATCTGGTGTCATCTGCTGCACCCAAATAAATTTGCTTTGAAGTCCTGGGAACTACAGCAGCAGGATGCAACTCCATGTATCTGTCTGCATCAAAGAACTTGCTGGAGGCATATCTTTCTAGCTCTTTTTGTCTTTGTTCTGACATTGTAGAAATATTTGAGGTGTCTAAGCCTTGCTCTTTGGCTTTCTTTATCTGATCTAATGCAGCTAACTCCTTCATCCTAGCAGTCCAAGCAACAGGATTCTTCTCAGGGTCCTCAAATGGTACATGTGGCTCATACCTGTTGGAAGAATTATCTTGAGGAGTCCTGGCAGTCACAGTTTCTTTGAGCTTGTAGGGGAAAGGACCTGATGATGTATCAGAAGAACCATGTCCTCCCCTGGAATAAGGGTGCTGCCTGGAATGCCCTTTGGAATAAACTTGAGTCTCTCTTTGATTTCCCCTGTATCCTCCTCTAATAGAGTAAGAACCCCTAGGCTGGTTTTCCCTTTGATAGGTTCTAGCATGGGGTTGATAGGGAGCCTGGCTTCTAGCTGGGGCTGAACTTGCAGAGCTGCCACCTGCACCTGCATCAGGTGGAGGTGGTGGAGGAGGATGAGGGTGCTTGAACTGGGAGGAGCCCTTCTCATACTTTCTTTTCTTTTTCATTGCTTTTAGCTGATTTTTGGAATACTGCATCCAATGTTCAGTAATTGAGCAGTTGTGCAGAATATAATAAGGAACATCATTGTTATCTTTTACTTTGGCAGGTGGAACCCTTTTCATAGCCTTGCTTCTAGCCTTCTTCTTCCTAGCAATAGTGGCAGCAGAGTCATCAGAATCTGTCTTAAACTCATCAGAGTCAGAACTCTGGGCATCATATATAGCATCTATCTTCTTCATAAGATCTTTCTTCAGTTGCATTGCAGCAGATGAGGCAGAAGCAGAAGGGGCAGCACTAGGAACAACAACAGATACATCAATAGATACAGCAGCAGATATAACAACAGATTCAGCAGCAGTTACAGGAGCAACAGCAGAAACAGCACTAGTAACTTCAGGAGTGACGGCAGCAGCAGCTTCAGGAACAACAACAAAATCTGCAGCAGGCTCAACATCAATGGCCTCTGTCATCAGAAATTCCTTGGAAATGTGCTTATCAGAAACAAAAGGGATTTCAGCAGTAGTGGGAACATTTTCTTCAGCAGCAGCAAAGACAGTTTCAGAGGCAGATTCAGTCTTTTCTTCAACAGCAGCAGCAGCAGTCACTGAGTGTATAAAAGAAGAAATAATACTGGGGTCACAGCCAGAGAAAGGCACCAGTGCCTTAGATAGGTCTTCTGAGGGCTGGACAGCAATAACTTCTGGTAAACAACTGAAAAAGGCAGGATCAAAGGCTGAGAGCAAAGACCTTAGGTCTATTGCCAGAACTGGAGTAGGTACAGCAACTGGAATAGCAGACACAAAAACAACAGCAGCAGCAGCAGTATCAACAGCAGGAGCAGAAGCAGCAGCAACAGCAGCATGAAGGCTGGCTTCATATGACATCTCCCCCTACCTGGATGCAGATACATCTGTATCAAGGCACACTGCTGGAGGTGGTGCCTGAGGAATGAGGGAGGAAAGCCTGGCAGACAGGGCTGCCACTGACTGTTGTAGAGGAGCTAAGGAGGCCTCCATGAGAAGAGAGAGCCTGGGGGCCAGTAGCTCATACAACTTGTCAGCTAAGGCTGGCCGATCTACATGCTCAAGGGCAGGAGCAGAGGTAGAGGGTATGGGGATGGCTGAGGATGCTGGAAGTGGAGGGCTGGATGGTGGAGGGATTGATGGCTGAGGAGTGGGGATGGTGGAGATGGAGGGTAAGAGGATGGATATGGATGGAGTAAAGGTGGGTTGGTCAAGGATGTGGTGGAGGAGATCTTGGAAAGATGTTGAGGAGGAGGGTAATTCTGGAGGAGAATAGGGGGAATCATCCATGTAGGATTCATCCAGAAGGGTGAATGATGGTATGGATGGAGATGAGGTGACATCTGGTGGTGGATATGAAAACAAAGGGTGGAAGTGGTCTACTGGAGGTGATGAAATGGTTGCTGGAGATGGAATTGAGGTTGGGGAAGGGCTAGAGATGGTAATGGTGGATGGAACTGGAATGGTGGATGGTAGAGGTAGGGTTTGACTTGGAGGAGGAGGAGAGGCAGCACCAGCAACAGCCAGGTCTTCTGCAGCAGCAGAAACCTGTGGGGGAGTGACTCTTTGAGTCCTGGTGCCTGAAGGAGCAGTTGAAGAGGGCCTGCTGGGTTTGCTGATTTGCCTGTCCCACTTGCCAAATAGGGCACAGGTAATTCTCTTGGAGGCATTGATGTGCACTCCAGAGGAGACCAGCAGAGCAGGGAACCTTGCCTGAAGGAAAACTCCAAGAATTCTTCCAAAATTTACAAAGCTTTTATTGATTTTCTTCTTTATCAGGTCAAAGAAGACCTCTCCCCAATTCAAACTTTTCTTATCTACCAGAGCTCCCATGAGGCAGAGCTGATGTCTGGAGATGGTATCATGTGCAGAATGCTTTGCCAACAACACCTTGCCTACAACATCTGCCAGGAACCTGTACTCAACTGACAAGTTCCTCTTAAACAACTTGCTAGGGTTTCCCTCTGGATGACTCATCCTGGCAAGTATATCAGAAAATTCCTCCCCAGATAATTCAGCAGTTTCATCTCCATTTCTCAAACCAAAGACCTCTGTTAAGACTGTGGGGGTCAGAGGTACCTGGGTTCCAGCAATAGATCCAACTATGGTGTTGTTGTCAAGGTTGTGAGCAGTATAGACCCATCCTTTTATTTCATCTGAAGCAAGCTTCATTCTAGTGGTCATGAGGGCAGACAAGTTCTGATCCTTGAATAAATTCAAAATGTCCTGGAAGATTTGATCAGTAGTGTTGAATGAGTCCAGATCAATATCAAATCCTGCATCGAACTTCATGGCGGCTAGAACAGCGACTGATACGGCCATTGTACCTGCAAAAATTTAACAAACACAACGAACAAGCGTAGAACTGTTTGGAGGGAAGAAAATTCTTGCAGAGAAATTGAAAGCGCAAGAGAGAACGACGGCGAAAAATGAGTTTTATATTAGGGTTCGACGCAGAATTGGAAAGATCGTTGAACTCAGTTCGACGATCGAGGCTTCTAAAGGAATCTGAAGAGACTCCAACATCGTCGATCTCCGTTCGACGATCTGGAAAGGCGTCGAGCTCCGTTTGACGATCGTTCAGGGAACCAAATCGTCGAGCGCCGTTCGACGATCGTTGACCGGAAGAGATAGTTCATACTATCTGAGGGGCGCTGAACTCAGTTCGACGATTCTGGAAATCGTCGATCTCCGTTCGACGATCTGTGTGGAAATCATCGAGCGCAGTTCAGAGATCAGAAAATTCTAGACACTAAGAAAAAAATCAGAATTTTGCCTAGTCTTGGTCAATTTTTAGCTTTCAAAATCTTGGATATTATTTAAGACTTCCTCCATCTAACATTCCTAACTGATTTAGGAAGAAAGTGTGTTTCTTTTCATCCAAAGGCTTGGTGAAAATATCTCCCCTTTGTAAATCAGTTGGGATATATTGCAGTTCAATTTTGTTCTTTTCAACATTGTCCCTTAAGAAATGATGCCTAATCTCTATGTGTTTTGTCCTACTATGGAGGACTGGATTTTGAGCTATGGAAATAGCACTTGTATTGTCACAAAAGATTTTAGACTTCTCTAAGTTGTAACCATAGTCTAGGAGTTGGTTTTGAATCCACAGTATTTGTGAACAACAACTGCCTGCAGCCATATATTCAGCTTCAGCAGTTGAAGTTGACACAGATGTTTGTTTCTTGCAAAACCAAGAGACAAGTCTATCACCAAGGAACTGACAAGTTCCACTGGTGCTTTTCCTGTCAATTCTGCATCCAGCATAATCAGCATCAGAGAATCCAGTTAACTCAAATGCTAAATCTTTTGGATACCAGAGACCTAGATTTGGACAACTTTTAACATACCTGAGAATCCTCTTTACTAATGTTAGGTGTGACTCTCTAGGGCTTACTTGGAACCTAGCACATATACATGTAGCAAACATTATATCTGGCCTACTAGCTGTAAGATACAGTAGACAGCCAATCATTGTGAAAGGGAAACTAGATCTGATATACTCTAGAGGGGGGTGAATAGAGTATATGGTGCTTTTAAAACACAAAGAGAAACTTTTGCAAAGCTTTACAACAATTATTGTAATGAGTGTGAGCAGGGAAGCAGAAATAAAACTAATCACAAAACTAAGCTATGCAGAGACTAAGCACAAGAGAATGTAGGCCAGAAACAAAAAGAAAACAAGTAGAACCAGATGACACAAGGAATTATAGTGGTTCCCCAAACTTGGGTACATCCACTCTTCTACCACCCTAGGTAGGAATCCACTGCAGGATGAGTTGATCAGGTGTCCTAGGCACCAATGAGCTTTTGATAAGGTGCTCAAAAACCAAATCAGATTTTTTGATCAGGTGTCTTGCCACCAATGAGCTTTTGACAAGGTGCTCAAAAACCAGATTCAAACTTTTGAAGGCAGTTTGAAAAACCCTTTACAGAGTGGGGGTGAGAGAGTTATGGCAGTCTTCTCTTTCTCAAGCAACTGAGAAGACTATGTGGATTGATGTCAAAGCTCCCCCTGAATCCTTGAAATGTTCAGGAAGAAAAGCTTTGTTGAGGGTGATAGGCCTTCAAAGATAGATCTCCAGCAAAAGATGATTTCAGCAAGCTGAAATGTTGAGTGTCTGGAGTCTTGAAATGATGTTGGCCTTGAACACTTTTAGAGCTGAAGAGATCTGAAGATTTTTGAAAGCTTGATCTCTTTGATGAGTGTTCTATAGAATTCTCCTTGACAGAAAATTTTGAAAGAGTCTCTGTATACTGAGTTGTGTGTCCTCTCTTTGTCAATCTCTGTATTTCACCTTCTTTCATTCAAAAACATTCTGTCTATTATTCTCTGTGCCAGAATAGAATATCACTCTGTCAAAGATAGCCGTTGGTCTGCATTGATTACAGCCTTAATTGCATAATTTCTTCTGAAGGAAAGTCCACTGAATTATTCCTTGAAAAATCCCTTGAAACTTGGTCCAGAAGTAAATGAAAACGGCTAGCAGATCTTCTGAATTAAATGCAGAATAACTTCTAACTGATTTGAATTTGAATTCTGAAGGATAACTGAAAACGTCGAACTGAGCTCTGCTATCGTCGAGCTGAGCTCAGCGAACTGGAAAATTCAAGCAGCAAAACAATCATCGATCTGAGCTCAAAGATCGTCGAACTGAGCTCAGAGATAAGGATCCAGTGCAGAGTCAAAATCGTCGACCTGAGCTCACCGATCGTCGAATGGAGTTCGACGATATTGCGAAGTTGAGCTCAGCGATCGTCGAGTGGAGCTCGACGATATTATGAGGTTGAGCTCAGCGATCGTCGAATGGAGATCGACGATCTGTTGAAGTTGAGCTAGACGATCGTCGACCGGAGTTCGACGAAACGTCGTGCTGAGCTCGACGATTAGACTTGGTCTACAGAAAAACTTGGTCTTCAGGGGAGCTTCCAATCCTAGACTTCTAACCCTTAGACTCAATTCTAATTGACCTATTAAGCTATACAGAAGGTCAAACACAGATTCCTAGAGACATAGTGATCCTGACACAAATTAGTAATAGGGTGTTCCAACAATCTCCCCCTATTTGGGTTAGGAAAACTATTTACAGACTTTGGAAAAATCAAATAACATCATACAATCAGAAAAGCATAAAAACAACAGCAGCTAGACACATTGCAGAAACATCACAGAGATATATATATATCATCCAGATAGCAGTCAGAAAAACAAAGGATTGTCACCTTACAGAGTTACTTCTTCTCTTTGCTTTTAACCATCTTGATTTCTCTGTTAGGATTCAGGGCTTCTTGTTTGGATCTGGTGTCATCTGCTGCACCCAAATAAATTTGCTTTGAAGTCCTGGGAACTACAGCAGCAGGATGCAACTCCATATATCTGTCTGCATCAAAGAATTTGCTGGAGGCATATCTCTCTAATTCCTTCTGTCTTTGTTCTGACATTGTAGAAATATTTGAGGTGTCTAAGCCTTGCTCTTTGGCTTTCTTTATCTGATCTAATGCAGCCAACTCCTTCATCCTAGCAGTCCAAGCAACATGATTCTTCTCAGGGTCCTCAAATGGTACAGGTGGCTCATACCTGTTGGAAGAATTATCTTGAGGAGTCATGGCAGTCACAGTTTCTTTGAGCTTATAAGGGAATGGACCAGAAGATGTATCAGAAGAAACATGTCCTCCCCTGGAGTAAGGGTGCTGCCTGGAATGCCCTTTGGAATAAACTTGAGTCTCTCTTTGATTTCCCCTGTATCGTCCTCTCCTAGAGTAAGAACCCCTAGGCTGGCTTTCCCTTTGATAGGTTCTAGCATGGGGTTGATAGGGAGCCTGGCTTCTAGCTGGGGCTGAACTTGCAGAGCTGCCACCTGCACCTGCATCAGGTGGAGGTGGTGGAGGAGGATGAGGGTGCTTGAACTGGGAGGAGCCCTTCTCATACTTTCTTTTCTTTTTCATTGCTTTTAGCTGATTTTTGGAATACTGCATCCAATGTTCAGTAATTGGGCAGTTGTGCAGAATATAATAAGGAACATCATTATCATCTTTTACTTTGGCAGGTGGAACCCTTTTCATAGCCTTGCTTCTAGCCTTCCTCTTCCTGGCAATAGTGGCAGCAGAGTCATCAGAATCTGTCTTAAACTCATCAGAGTCAGAACTCTGGGCATCATATATAGCATCTATCTTCTTCATAAGATCTTTCTTCAGTTGCATTGCAGCAGATGAGGCAGAAGCAGAAGGGGCAGCAGCAGGAACAGCAGCAGATACAGCAATAGATACAGCAGCAGATATAACAACAGATTCAGCAGCAGTTACAGGAGCAACAGCAGAAACAACACTAGTAACTTCAGGAGTGAGGGCAGCAGCAGCTTCAGGAACAATAACAAAATCTGCAGCAGGCTCAACATCAATGGCCTCTGTCATCAAAAATTCCTTGGAAATGGGCTCATCAGAAATAAAAGAGATTTCAGCAGCAGTGGGAACATTTTCTTCAGCAGCAGCAAAGACAGTTTCAGAGGTAGATTCAGTCTTTTCTTCAACAGCAGCAGCAGCAGTCACTGAGTGTATAAAAGAAGAAATAATACTGGGGTCACAGCCAGAGAAAGGCACCAGTGCCTTAGATAGGTCTTCTGAGGGCTGGACAGCAATAACTTCTGGTAAACAACTGAAAAAGGCAGGATCAAAGGCTGAGAGCAAAGACCTTAGGTCTATTGCCAAAACTGCAGTAGGAGCCTGAACTGGAGTAGCAGCAACAAGAACAGCAGATTCAAAAACAACAGCAGCAGCAGCAGCAGTATCAACAGCAGGAGCAGAAGCAGCAGCAACAGCAGCATGAAGGCTGGCTTCATATGGCATCTCCCCCTGCCTGGATGCAGATACATCTGTATCAAGGCACACTGCTGGAGGTGATGCCTGAGGAATGAGGGATGAAAGCCTGGCAGACAGGGCTGCCACTGACTGTTGTAGAGGAGCTAAGGAGGCCTCCATGAGAAGAGAGAGCCTGGGGGCCAGTAGCTCATACAACTTGTCAGCTAAGGCTGGCAGATCTACATGCTCAAGGGCAGGAGCAGAGGTAGAGGGTATGGGAATGGCTGAGGATGCTGGAAGTGGAGGGCTGGATGGTGGAGGGATTGATGGCTGAGGTGTGGGGATTGTGGAGATGGAGGGTAAGGGGATGGATATGGATGGAGTGAATGTGGGTTGGTCAAGGATGTGGTGGAGGAGATCTTGGAAAGATGTTGAGGAGGAGGGTAATTCTGGAGGAGAAGAGGGGGAATCATCCATGTAGGATTCATCCAGAAGGGTGAATGATGGTATGGATGGAGAAGAGGTGACATCTGGAGGTGGATAGGAGAACAATGGGTGGAATTGGTCTACTTGAGGTGATGAAATGGTTGCTGGAGATGGAATTGAGGTTGGAGATGGGCTGGAGATGGTAATGGGGGATGAGGCTGGAATGGTGGATGGAGCTGGAGGTAGGGTTGGACTTGGAGGAGGAGAAGAGGCAGCACCAGCAACAGCCAGGTCTTCTGCAGCAGCAGAAACCTGTGGGGGAGTGACTCTTTGAGTCCTGGTGCCTGAAGGAGCAGTTGAAGAGGGTCTGCTGGGTTTGCTAATTTGCCTGTCCCACTTGCCAAATAGGGCACAGGTAAGTCTCTTGGAGGCATTGATGTGCACTCCAGAGGAGACCAGCAGAGCAGGGCACCTTGCCTGAAGGAAGACTCCAAGAATTCTTCCAAAATTTACAAAGCTTTTGTTAATCTTTTTCTTTATCAGGTCAAAGAAGACCTCTCCCCAATTCAAAATTTTCTTATCTACCAGAGCTCCCATGAGGCAGAGCTGATGTCTGGAGATGGTATCATGTGCAGAATGCTTTCCCAACAGCACCTTGCCTACAACATCTGCCAGGAACCTGTACTCAACTGACAAGTTCCTCTTAAACAGCTTGCTAGGGTTTCCCTCTGGATGACCCAACCTGGCAAGTATATCAGAAAATTCCTCCCCAGATAGTTCAGTAGTTTCATCTCCATTTCTCAAACCAAAGACCTCTGTTAAGACTGTGGTGGTCAGAGTTACCTGGGTTCCAGCAATAGTTCCAACTATTGTGTTGTTGTCAAGGTTGTGAGCAGTATAGACCCATTCTTTTATTTCATCTGAAGCAAGCTTCATTCTAGTGGTCATGAGGGCAGACAAGTTCTGATCCTTGAATAAATTCAAAATGTCCTGGAAGATTTGATCAGTAGTGTTGAATGAGTCCAGATCAATATCAAATCCTGCATCGAACTTCATGGCGGCTAGAACAGCGACTGATACGGCCATTGTACCTGCAAAACTTAACAAACAAAACGAACAAGCGTAGAACTGTTTGGAGGGAAGAAAATTCTTGCAGAGAAATTGAAAGCGCAAGAGAGAACGACGGCAAAAAAAGAGTTTTATATTAGGGTTCGACGCAGAAATGGAAAGATCGTTGAACTCAGTTCGACGATCGAGGCTTCTAAAGGAATCTGAAGAGACTCCAACATCGTCGATCTCTGTTCGCCGATCTTGGAAGGCGTCGAGCTCCGTTCGACGATCGTTCAGGGAACAAAATCGTCGAGCGCCGTTCGACGATCGTTGACCGAAGGAGATAGTTCATACTATCTAAGGGGCGCTGAACTCAGTTCGACGATTCTGGAAATCGTCGATCTCCGTTCGACGATCTTTGGGGAAATCGTCGAGCGCAGTTCAGAGATCAGAAAATTCTAGACACTAAGAAAAATCAGAATTTTGCCTAGTCTTGGTCAATTTTTAGCTTTCAAAATCTTGGATATTATTTAAGACTTCCTCCATCTAACATTCCTAACTGATTTAGGAAGAAGGTGTGTTTCTTTTCATCCAAAGGCTTGGTGAAAATATCTCCCCTTTGTAAATCAGTTGGGATATATTGCAGTTCAATTTTGTTCTTTTCAACATTGTCCCTTAAGAAATGATGCCTAATCTCTATGTGTTTTGTCCTACTATGGAGGACTGGATTTTGAGCTATGGAAATAGCACTTGTATTGTCACAGAAGATTTTTGACTTCTCTAAGTTGTAACCATAGTCTAGGAGTTGATTTTGAATCCACAGTATTTGTGAACAACAACTGCCTGCAGCCATATATTCAGCTTCAGCAGTTGAAGTTGACACAGATGTTTGTTTCTTGCAAAACCAAGAGACAAGTCTATCACCAAGGAACTGACAAGTTCCACTGGTGCTTTTCCTGTCAATCCTGCATCCAGCATAATCAGCATCAGAGAATCCAGTTAACTCAAATGCTGAATCTTTTGGATACCAGAGACCTAGATTTGGACAACTTTTAACATACCTGAGAATTCTCTTTACTAATGTTAGGTGTGACTCTCTAGGGCTAACTTGGAACCTAGCACATATACATGTAGCAAACATTATATCTGGTCTACTAGCTGTAAGATACAGTAAAGAGCCAATCATTGCTCTATATGTAGTCTGATCAACAGGTTTCCCATGTTCATCAGCATCCAATACAGCATTGGTAGGCATGGGTGTTTTCATACAAGATGCCTCAGACATACCAAATTTCTTAACCAACTCATTGGCATATTTGGTTTGAGAAATAAAGATGCCTTCAGCATGTTGTTTGACTTGCAATCCTAGGAAGAAAGATAGCTCACCCATGCTACTCATCTCAAATTTAGAATGCATCAGGTTAGAAAACCTTCTGCACAATTTTGAGTCAGTAGAGCCAAAAATGATATCGTCTACATAAATTTGTACTAGTAGGGTATGGAACTTATGGGTTCTAATAAAAAGAGTTTGGTCTACTCTACCCCTTATAAAACCATTTTCCAAGAGAAAGCATGCTAGGGTCTCATACCATGCTCTAGGAGCTTGCTTGAGACCATATAATGCTTTGTTCAGTCTAAAAACATAATCAGGATAAGTTGGAGAGATAAAACCTGGAGGTTGTCTGACATAGACTTCCTCTTTGATGTCTCCATTTAAGAAGGCACTTTTGACATCCATCTGATAAACCTTGAAGCCTTTGTGAGCTGCATAAGCTAGAAATATTCTGATGGCTTCCAATCTTGCAACAGGTGCAAAGGTCTGGTCGTAGTCAATTCCTTCTTCTTGAGAATATCCCTGGGCAACTAGCCTTGGCTTGTTCCTTATTATTACTCCTTGATCATCCAGTTTATTTCTGAATACCCATTTTGTTCCAACAATGGAATGATCCTTTGGTTTTGGCACTAGTTCCCATACTTTGTTCCTCTCAAATTGATGCAACTCCTCTTGCATTGCAATGATCCAGTGTGGATCTTGCTCTGCATCTTGAATGGACTGAGGTTCAATTTGAGAAAGGAAGCAGGTGTGCAGCAGGTTTTGGTTGACCTGATTTCTGGTTTGCACACCAGCTGAGAGTTCTCCAATTATTTGGGTAATTGGATGGTCTCTTGATGTTACTAAATCAACAGGGGGTGTTGATTGTTCACCAACCTGTGTTGTTGTTTCCTCTTGTGGTACAACAACTGGCTCTTCAAGTGGTGGTTCAATATGTTGAGCATTGCTTTCATCTTCACTGCTTTCTTCTTCTTGAGCAACCTGTAGCTTGTTCATATCTTAAACTAGAGAGTGTTCCTGTAAAGGTTCTATGGTAGAAGAAATCTTCTCCTTGAAAGACATGTTAGTTTCATCAAAAGAAACATGAACAGATTCCTCAATTTTCAATGATGATTTATTATAGACCCTATAGGCCTTGCTGATTATGGAGTATCCCAGAAACACTCCTTCATCAGCTTTGCCTTGAAATTTTGCTAAATATTTCTTATCATTATTGTGAATGTAGCAAATGCAACCAAAAATTCTGAAATAGTCAACTTTAGGTTTCTTCCCTTTGAGTAATTCATAGGGAGTCTTTCCCTTCAGTTTATGTATCAGACTTCTGTTCAGCACATAGTTGGAGGTGTTCACTGCCTCTGCCCAAAAGGATAGAGGTAGATGAGCATCTGACAACAATGTAGTGGCAGATTCAATAAGGGTTCTATTTTTCCTTTCAGCTACCCCATTTTGTTGAGGAGTTCTAGGAGCTGAGAAAGTATGCCTGATCCCTTCACTCTGACAGAACTCTTGCATAAGAAGAGAATCAAACTCTGTCCCATGATCACTTCTGATCAGGGCAATGTGAGTATTGAACTCAATCTGTATACATTTGAGAAACTCTGTCAGACACTTAAAGTTATCAGACTTCTTCCTTAGAAAGAACACCCAAGTGAATCTAGAAAAGTCATCTACAATTACTAAAGTGTAGGATTTCCCTCCTAGGCTTTGTACTGTGATGGTTCCAAATAGATCCATGTGTAACAGATACAATATCCTAGGTGAATCACTCTTATTAAGTGACTTAAAACTGTTTTTAGTTTGCTTGCCTAATTGACAAGCCTTGCAGAGTCCTTCCTTCTTGTAGGGGCCAGAAGGTAGTCCTCTAACAAGGTTGTCCTTGGAGAGCCTAGCAATAGTTCTAAGGTTTAGGTGTCCTAGTCTCTTATGCCATAGTACATTTGGTCTACATACTGAATTGAATAAACAGATATCTACATTGGTTGAAAGAAAATCTACAAGGTAGATGTTACCTTTCCTTTTACCTATCAACACAGTTGTGTTGTCCTCTGACTTGATTTTGCATAAGGTTTTGCTGAAGGTCACCTGGTACCCTTCATCACATAGCTGACTGATGCTGATTAGGTTGTGCTTCAGTCCTTCCACATATGCTACCTTCTTGAAGGTTACAGAACCAATCTGGACTGCACCATATCCTTTAGTTTGTCCAAAGTTGGAATCACCAAAGATAACTTTGGGTCCAAGCTTGGCTCTAAAGGAATTGAGGTTGTCCTTGTTCCCTGTCATGTGCTTAGAGCACCCACTATCCAAATACCATTGCTGGTTAGATGTTGGATAGGTCTTCACCTGCACATAAAACAATTCACTTGTTTTTGACCCAGTTTACCTTGGGCCTAGGTTGATAACCTCTAAATTCAGAAATGAAAGACATCCCTGGCTGACTCTTATATCCTTCAGGATGATATCTCCTTGGAGGTATAATCCATTCAGTATAAGGGTTGAAGGTTTGGGATGAAGAACCCTTAGGATTCAATTTTGACTTGCCTTTGAAAAAGTTTCCAGAGCTCTGACCTCTGTTCGACGATCTTGGAGCTGCGTTCGACGATCGTGGGTCAGATCGTCGAGCTCCGTTCGACGGTCGACTATGGCTGAGGTCAGGTATATGGGATCGTCGACCAGCGTTCGACGATCGCGGCTGAGATCGTCGATCTGCGTTCGACGATTTGTCCTGAGATCGTCGAGCTGCGTTCGGCGATCGTCGATCTTCATTCGGCGATCGTCGATCTCCGTTCGACGATTTCAGCTGGGACTTAGTTTTCTGAGGCAGATCAGAATTTTTCCTGGCAACCTCTACAACTCCCTTCCCTTGTCAGAAATGAACTTGATGGGAGTTGTCAGAACAATAGGTTGGCTGGATGAGGCACCCAAGCCCAGTGTACTGTTGAATCTTGAGTTCACTGTGCTTGTGATGTCCATCAGCTTGAGGCTTCTCCCATTGAGAGATTCTTCAAGCTTCTTGGCCTCAGAGAGCTCACTTTTCAGTGTAGCTATCTGTTCCCTATAGTTCTCCAACTCCTGAGAGAGTTTGAGGTTTTCTGATTTTAAAACATTTTGTTCAGATAATTGATTTCTGAGAGAGATGATCTCTTTCTCAGACTCTAGCAGGTCTAGACATAATGCTTTAAATTCAGATTTAAAATCTTCTGAAGTAAAATCAAAAGAGCTGATTACCTGATCTTCTTCAGGTTGAGTCTCTGAGTCTGACTCTGACTCCTCTTCCTCTGAGTTATGTTGTGAGGCATTGATTGCCATCATGCAGAACTCCTTTTCCTCTGCATCATCCTCATCATCACTGGAGCTGGAAGAAGCTTCTGACTCCTCTTCAGTCTCACTCCAGGATTCAGCAACAAATCCTTTCCTTGTATGCTTATTTTTGCTGGAAGAAGGTTTGCTATTGCCACTCCTTTTGGAGTCTTTCTCCTTTCTTCTCTCTTTTCTTTCCCTTCTGTCCTTGTTCTTGTTCTCTGGACAGTCAGGAACTATATGCCCTGGTTTCCTGCAACCAAAGCAAATAATGTCTTTGTTATTGCCAATGGACTTGTCATACCTTGGCTTATCCTGCTCCTTGTATGATCTTCTTCTGAAGTCCTTTCTGGCCATCTTATAGAATCTTTTGGCCAACAAGCTGAGAAGTTCATCATTGCCTGTTCCTTTTTCTTCAGGCAGATCCTCAGTTGCCTTAAATGCTATGGTCTTCTCCTTTCTTGTGGCTGGTGAAGCAGCCTTCTGTTCTTCCTCTCTGTTCTTGATGAGTAGCTCATAAGATTTGAGCTTACCCAACAAGGCTTCAGTGGTGATCTCATTCAGACTTCTGGCATCTTTAATTGTCCAGATTCTTGAATCCCAAGTGCTGGGAAAGCACATTAGGATCTTGTCATTAAGTTCTGTCAGTGAGATCTCTTTGTCTAATGTCCTCAGTTCACTGACAATTAGACTCAGTCTGTTATACATGTCTCCCACTGACTCAGTCTCTCCCTTCTTGAAGTTCTCATATTGAGAGATGAGATGGGATCTTCTGTCCTTTCTCTCATCAGCTGAGCCAGAGACAATTTCTGAGAGCCTGTCCCAAATTTCCTTGGCTGAATTGCATTCAGCTACCTTTTGAAAAATGTCATCTGACATTGTCTGGGCTAGAATGTTCATAGCCTTGGCATCAGCTACTTTCCACTTTTTGATGTCAGCATCTGTTCCTGATGGAGGTGGAACAGCATTTGTACTTGTACTTTCTGGGGGTCTTGGACACACTGTCAAAACAGAATTAAAAATATCTTCGTCAATAGAATTCATGTAGAGTCTAATCCTTGCTTTCCAGAGTGCAAACTTTGACAGATTGCACACTGGAGGTCTGGTGCTTGCATAATCTTTGTTTTGGGCCATGAGTTGTGCAAATAGAAGCTAATAATAAAATACAAAAGAAAGCAGATCTAGTTTGGGATCTTTGGGTTCAGGTGTTAGCCTGTACAACCAAACAGGTATGGTATGTTTAACCAACCTGGCTCTGATACCAATTGAAAGGGAAACTAGATCTGATATACTCTAGAGGGGGGTGAATAGAGTATATGGTGCTTTTAAAACACAAAGAGAAACTTTTGCAAAGCTTTACAACAATTGTTGTAATGAGTGTGAGCAGGGAAGCAGAAATAAAACTAATCACAAAACTAAGCTATGCAGAGACTAAGCACAAGAGAATCTAGGCCAGAAACAAAAAGAAAACAAGCAGAACCAGATGACACAAGGAATTATAGTGGTTCCCCAAACTTGGGTACATCCACTCTTCTACCACCCTAGGTAGGAATCCACTGCAGGATGAGTTGATCAGGTGTCCTGGGCATCAATGTGCTTTTGATAAGGTGCTCAAAAACCAAATCAGATTTTTTGATAAGGTGTCTTGCCACCAATGAGCTTTTGACAAGGTGCTCAAAAACCAGATTCAAACTTTTGAAGGGAGTTTGAAAAACCCTTTACAGAGTGGGGGTGAGAGAGTTATGGCAGTCTTCTCTTTCTCAAGCAACTGAGAAGACTATGTGGATTGATGTCAAAGCTCCCCCTGAATCCTTGAAATCTTCAGGAAGAAAAGCTTTGCTGAGGGTGATATGCCTTCAAAGATAGATCTCCAGCAAAAGATGATTTCAGCAAGCTAAAATGTTGAGTGTCTGGAGTCTTGAAATGATGTTGGCCTTGAACACTTTTAGAGCTGAAGAGATCTGAAGATTTTTGAAAGCTTGATCTCTTTGATGAGTGTTCTACAGAATTCTCCTTGACAGAAAATTTTGAAAGAGTCTCTGTATACTGAGTTGTGTGTCCTCTCTTTGTCAATCTCTGTATTTCACCTTCTTTCATTCAAAAACATTCTGTCTATTATTCTCTGTGCCAGAATAGAATATCACTCTGTCAAAGATAGTCGTTGGTCTGCATTGATTACAGCCTTAATTGCATAATTTCTTCTGAAGGAAAGTCCACTGAATTATTCCTTGAAAAATCCCTTGAAACTTGGTCCAAAAGTAAATGAAAACGGCTAGCAGATCTTCTGAATTAAATGCAGAATAACTTCTAACTGATTTGAATTTGAATTCTGAAGGATAACTGAAAACGTCGAACTGAGCTCTGCTATCGTTGAGCTGAGCTCAGCGAACTGGAAAATTCAAGCAGCAAAACAATCGTCGATCTGAGCTCAAAGATCGTCGAACTGAGCTCAGAGATAAGGATCCAGTGCAGAGTCAAAATCGTCGACCTGAGCTCACCGATCGTCGAATGGAGTTCGACGATATTGCGAAGTTGAGCTCAGCGATCGTCGAGTGGAGCTCGACGATATTATGAGGTTGAGCTCAGCGATCGTCGAATGGAGATCGACGATCTGTTGAAGTTGAGCTAGACGATCGTCGACCGGAGTTCGACGAAACGTCGTGCTGAGCTCGACGATTAGACTTGGTCTACAGAAAAACTTGGTCTTCAGGGCCGCTTCCAATCCTAGACTTCTAACCCTTAGACTCAATTCTAATTGACCTATTAAGCTATACAGAAGGTCAAACACAGATTCCTAGAGACATAGTGATCCTGACCCAAATTAGTAATAGGGTGTTCCAACACATTGCTCTATATGTTGTCTGATCAACTGGTTTCCCATGTTCATCAGCATCCAATACAGCATTGGTAGGCATGGGTGTTTTCATACAAGATGCCTCAGACATACCAAATTTCTTAACCAACTCATTAGCATATTTGGTTTGAGAAATAAAGATGCCTTCAGCATGTTGTTTGACTTGCAATCCTAGGAAGAAGGATAGCTCACCCATGCTACTCATCTTAAATTTTGAATGCATCAGGTTAGAAAACCTTCTGCACAATTTTGAGTCAGTAGAGCCAAAAATGATATCGTCTACATAAATTTGTACTAGTATGGTATGGAACTTATGGGTTCTAATAAAAAGAGTTTGGTCTACTCTACCCCTGATAAAACCATTTTCCAAGATAAAGCATGCTAGGGTCTCATACCATGCTCTAGGAGCTTGCTTGAGACCATATAATGCTTTATTTAATCTAAAAACATAATCAGGATAAGTTGGAGAGATAAAACCTGGAGGTTGTCTGACATAGACTTCCTCTTTGATGTCTCCATTTAAGAAGGCACTCTTGACATCCATCTGATAAACCTTGAAGCCTTTGTGAGCTGCATAAGCTAGAAATATTCTGATGGCTTCCAATCTTGCAACAGGTGCAAAGGTCTGGTCGTAGTCAATTCCTTCTTCTTGAGAATATCCCTGGGCAACTAGCCTTGCCTTGTTCCTTATTATTACTCCTTGATCATCCAGTTTATTTCTGAATACCTATTTTGTTCCAACAATGGAATGATCCTTTGGCTTTGGCACTAGTTCCCATACTTTGTTCCTCTCAAATTGATGCAACTCCTCTTGCATTGCAATGATCCAGTGTGGATCTTGCTCTGCATCTTGAATGGACTGAGGTTCAATTTGAGAAAGGAAGCAGGTGTGCAGCAGGTTTTTGTTGACCTGATTTCTGGTTTGCACACCAGCTGAGAGTTCTCCAATTATTTGGGTAATTGGATGGTCTCTTGATGTTACTAAATCAACAGGGGGTGTTGATTGTTCACCAACCTGTGTTGTTGTTTCCTCTTATAGTACAACAACTGGCTCTTCAGGTTGTGCTTCAATGTGTTGAGCATTCCCTTCATCTTCACTGCTTTCATCATCTTGAGCAACCTGTAGCTTGTTCATATCTTCAACTAGAGAGTGTTCCTGCAAAGGTTCTATGGTAGAAGAAATCTTCTCCTTGAAAGACATGTTAGTTTCATCAAAAGAAACATGAACAGATTCCTCAATTTTCAATGATGATTTATTATAGACCCTATAGGCCTTGCTGATCATGGAGTATCCCAGAAACACTCCTTCATCAGCTTTGGCTTGAAATTTTGCTAAATATTTCTTATCATTATTGTGAATGTAGCAAATGCAACCAAAAATTCTGAAATAGTCAACTTTATGTTTCTTCCCTTTGAGTAATTCATAGGGAGTCTTTCCCTTCAGTTTATGTATCAGACTTCTGTTCAGCACATAGTTGGAGGTGTTCACTGCCTCTGCCCAAAAGGATAGAGGTAGATGAGCATCTGACAACAATGTAGTGGCAGATTCAATAAGGGTTCTATTTTTCCTTTCAGCTACCCCATTTTGTTGAGGAGTTCTAGGAGCTGAGAAAGTATGCCTGATCCCTTCACTCTGACAGAACTCTTGCATAAGAAGAGAATCAAACTCTGTCCCATGATCACTTCTGATCAGGGCAATGTGAGTATTGAACTCAATCTGTATACATTTGAGAAACTCTGTCAGACACTTAAAGTTATCAGACTTCTTCCTTAGAAAGAACACCCAAGTGAATCTAGAGAAGTCATCTACAATTACTAAAGTGTAGGATTTCCCTCCTAGGCTTTGTACTGTGATGGGTCCAAATATATCCATGTGTAACAGATACAATGTCCTAGGTGAATCACTCTTATTAAGTGACTTAAAACTGTTTTTAGTTTGCTTGCCTAATTGACAAGCCTTGTAGAGTCCTTCCTTCTTGTAGGGGCCAGAAGGTAGTCCTCTAACAAGGTTGTCCTTGGAGAGCCTAGCAATAGTTCTAAGGTTTAGGTGTCCTAGTCTCTTATGCCATAATACATTTGGTCTACATACTGAATTGAATAAACAGATATCTACATTGGTTGAAAGAAAATCTACAAGGTAGATGTTACCTTTCCTTTTACCTGTCAACATAGTTGTGTTGTCCTCTGACTTGATTTTGCATAAGGTTTTGCTGAAGGTCACCTGGTACCCTTCATCACATAGCTGACTGATGCTGATTAGGTTGTGCTTCAATCCTTCCACATATGCTACCTTCTTGAAGGTTACAGAACCAATCTGGACTGCATCATATCCTTTAGTTTGTCCAAAGTTGGAATCACCAAAGATAACTTTGGGTCCAAGCTTGGCTCTAAAGGAATTGAGGTTGTCCTTGTTCCCTGTCATGTGCTTAGAGCACCCACTATCCAAATACCATTGCTGGTTAGATGTTGGATAGGTCTTCACCTGCACATAAAACAATTCACTTGTTTTTGACCCAGTTTACCTTGGGCCTAGGTTGATAACCTCTAAATTCAGAAATGAAAGACATCCCTGGCTGACTCTTATATCCTTCAGGATGATATCTCCTTGGAGGTATAATCCATTCAGTATAAGGGTTGAAGATTTGGGATGAAGAACCCTTAGGATTCAATTTTGACTTGCCTTTGAAAAAGTTTCCAGAGCTCTGACCTCTGTTCGACGATCTTGGAGCTGCGTTCGACGATCGTGGGTCAGATCATCGAGCTCCGTTCGACGGTCGACTATGGCTGAGGTCAGGTATATGGGATCGTCGACCTGCGT
This sequence comes from Platanthera guangdongensis, assembly GCA_039583875.1. Taxonomy (NCBI): domain Eukaryota; kingdom Viridiplantae; phylum Streptophyta; class Magnoliopsida; order Asparagales; family Orchidaceae; genus Platanthera; species Platanthera guangdongensis. Next base: position 30,953,086 of record CM077160.1, read on the forward strand.
TTGACGATCGCGGCTGAGATCGTCGATCTGCGTTCGACGATTTGTCCTGAGATCGTCGAGCTGCGTTCGGCGATCGTCGATCTTCATTCGGCGATCGTCGATCTCCGTTCGACGATTTCTGCTGGGACTTAGTTTTCTGAGGCAGATCAGAATTTTTCCTAGCAACCTCTACAACTCCCTTTCCCTTGTCAGAAATGAACTTGATGGGAGTTGTCAGAACAATAGGTTGGCTGGATGAGGCACCCAAACCCAGTGTACTGTTGAATCTTGAGTTCACTGTGCTTGTGATGTCCATCAGCTTGATGCTTCTCCCATTAAGGTATTCTTCAAGCTTCTTGGCCTCAGAGAGCTCACTTTTCAGTGTAGCTATCTGTTCCCTATAGTTCTCCAACTCCTTAGAGAGTTTGAGGTTTTCTGATTTCAAAACATTTTGTTCAGATAATTGATTTCTGAGAGAGATGATCTCTTTCTCAGACTTTAGCAGGTCTAAACATAGTGCTTTAAATTCAGATTTAAAATCTTTTGAAGTAAAATCAAAAGAGATGATTACCTGATCTTCTTCAGGTTGAGTCTCTGAGTCTGACTCTGACTCCTCTTCCTTTGAGTTGTGTTGTGAGGCATTGATTGCCATCATACAGAACTTCTTTTCCTCTGCATCATCCTCATCATCACTGGAGCTGGAAGAGGCTTCTGACTCCTCTTCAGTCTCACTCCAGGATTCAGCAACAAATCCTTTCCTTGTATGCTTATTTTTGCTGGAAGAAGGATTGCTATTGCCACTCCTTTTGGAGTCTTTCTCCTTTCTTCTCTCTTTTCTTTCCCTTCTGTCCTTGTTCTTGTTCTCTGGATAGTCAGGAACTATATGCCCTGGTTTCCTGCAACCAAAGCAAATAATGTCTTTATTATTGCCAATGGACTTGTCATACCTTGGCTTATCCTGCTCCTTGTATGATTTTCTTCTGAAGTCCTTTCTGGCCATCTTATAGAATCTTTTGGCCAACAAGCTGAGAAGTTCATCATTGCCTGTTCCCTTTTCTTCAGGCAGATCCTCAGTTGCCTTAAATGCTATGGTCTTCTCCTTTCTTGTGGCTGGTGAAGCAGCCTTCTGTTCTTCCTCTCTGTTCTTGATGAGTAGCTCATAAGATTTGAGCTTACCCAACAAGGCTTCAGTGGTGATCTCATTCAGACTTCTGGCATCTTTAATTGGCGAGATTCTTGAATCCCAAGTGCTGGGAAAGCACATTAGGATCTTGTCATTAAGTTCTGTCAGTGAGATCTCTTTGTCTAATGTCCTCAGTTCACTGACAATTAGACTCAGTCTGTTATACATGTCTCCCACTGACTCAGTCTCTCCCTTCTTGAAGTTCTCATATTGAGAGATGAGATGGGATCTTCTGTCCTTTCTCTCATCAGCTGAGCCAGAGACAATTTCTGAGAGCCTGTCCCAAATTTCCTTGGCTGAATTGCATTCAGCTACCTTTTGAAAAATGTCATCTGACATTGTCTGGGCTAGAATGTTCATAGCCTTGGCATCAGCTACTTTCCACTTTTTGATGTCAGCATCTGTTCCTGATGGAGGTGGAACAGCATTTGTACTTGTGCTTTCTGGGGGTCTTGGACACACTGTCAAAACAGAATTAAATATATCTTCGTCAATAGAATTCATGTAGAGTCTAATCCTTGCTTTCCAAAGTGCAAACTTTGACAGATTGCACACTGGAGGTCTGGTGCTGGCATAATGTTTGTTTTGGGCCATGATTTGTGCAAACAGAAGCTTAATAATAAAATGTAAGAGAAGGAACTAGTTTGGGATCTTGGGGTTCAGGTGTTAGCCTGTACAACCAAACAGATATGGTATGTTTAACCAACCTCCCTCTGATACCAATTGAAAGGGAAACTAGATCTGATATACTCTAGAGGGGGGGTGAATAGAGTATATGGTGCTTTAATAACTTTTAAAAACTTTTACAACAATTGTTGTAATGTGTGTGAGCAGGGAAGCAAATATAAATCTATCACAGAACTAAACTATGCAAAAACTAAGCACAGACAAATCAAGGCCAGAAACAAAAAAGAAAACAAGCAGAACCAGATGACACAAGGAATTATAGTGGTTCCCCAAACTTGGGTACATCCACTCTTCTACCACCCTAGGTAGAATCCACTGCAGGATGAGTTGATCAGGTGTCCTGGGCACCAATGAGCTTTTGATAAGGTGCTCAAAAACCAAATCAGATTTTTTGATCAGGTGTCTTGCCACCAATGAGCTTTTGACAAGGTGCTCAAAAACCAGATTCAAACTTTTGAAGGGAGTTTGAAAAACCCTTTACAGAGTGGGGGTGAGAGAGTGATGGCAGTCTTCTCTTTCTCAAGCAACTGAGAAGACTATGTGGATTGATGTCAAAGCTCCCCCTGAATCCTTGAAATATTCAGGAAGAAGAGCTTTGCTGAGGGTGATAGGCCTTCAAAGGTAGAACTCCAGCAAAAGATGATTTCAGCAATGACTGAAATGTTGAGTGTCTGAAGTCTTGAAATGATGTTGGCCTTGAACACTTTTTGAGCTGAAGAGATCTGAAGATTTTTGAAAGCTTGATCTCTTTGATGAGTGTTCTACAGAATTCTCCTTGACAAAAGATTTTGAAAAAATCTCTGTATTCTGAGTTGTGTGTCTTCTTCTTGTCAATCTCTGTATTTCCCTTCTTTCATTCAAAAACATTCTGTCTTTTATTCTCTGTGCCAGAATAGAATATCACTCTGTCAAAGATAGCCGTTGGTCTGCATTGATTACAGCCTTAATTGCATAATTTCTTCTGAAGGAAAGTCCACTGAATTATTCCTTGAAAAATCCCTTGAAACTTGGTCCAGAAGTAAATGAAAACGGCTAGCAGATCTTCTGAATTAATTGCAGAATAACTTCTAACTGATTTGAATTTGAATTCTGAAAGATAACTGAAATCGTCGAACTGAGCTCTGCTATCGTCGAGCTGAGCTCAGCGAACTGGAAAATTTAAGCAGCAAAACAATCGTCGATCTGAGCTCAAAGATCGTCGAACTGAGCTCAGAGATAAGGATCCAGTGCAGAGTCAAAATCGTCGACCTGAGCTCACCGATCGTCGAATGGAGTTCGACGATATTGTGAAGTTGAGCTCAGCGATCGTCGAGTGGAGCTCGACGATATTATGAGGTTGAGCTCAGCGATCGTCGAATGGAGATCGACGATCTGTTGAAGTTGAGCTAAACGATCGTCGACCGGAGTTCGACGAATCGTCGTGCTGAGCTCGACGATTAGACTTGGTCTACAGAAAATCTTGGTCTTCAGGGCAGCTTCCAATCCTAGACTTCTAACCCTTAGACTCAATTCTAATTGACCTATTAAGCTATACAGAAGGTCAAACACAGATTCCTAGAGACATAGTGATCCTGACCCAAATTAGTAATAGGGTGTTCCAACATTTGCCATTAATTGTAAAAGGAAAATTAGGTACACACTTCATCATATGAACAAACAGCCAACAAAACACAAGATTACATGCAACCCACAAGATTCTCGCTAGAGTTGATCATTTAGGTATCGTATACCCATCGATCTAGTATGACCATCATGCTTTCTCTGCGCAAGAGGCTTTGTCAGCGGATCCGCAATATTTTCCTCAGTCGGCACTCTGCAAATGTTTACATCTCCTCGTTCGACAATCTCACGAATAAGATGAAACCGCCGGAGTATGTGCTTGGAGCGCTGATGAGATCTAGGTTCCTTAGATTGTGCAATTGCACCATTGTTATCACAGTAGAGAACTACGGGACCAACAATGCTAAGAACTACATCAAGCTCGCCGATGAATTTCCTAATCCATACAGCCTCCTTCGCCGCATTAGCTGCTGCGATATACTCGGCCTCTGTTGTAGAATCAGCAACTGTCTCTTGCTTGGAACTCTTCCAGCTCACAGCTCCTCCATTCAGGCAAAACACAAAACATGACTGAGACTTGGAGTCGTCTCGATCAGTTTGGAAGCTAGCATCCGTGTAACCACTTACAACGAGCTCTTCCTCTCCACCATACACCAAGAACACGTCCTAAGTCCTTCTCAAGTACTTCAAGATATTCTTGACTGCAATCCAGTGACACTCACCGGGGTCTGACTGATACCTGCTAGTCATGCTCAAAGCAAAGGAGACATCGGGTCGAGTACATAACATCGCGTACATAATTGATCCAATTGCCGAAGCATATGGAATCAATTTAATGCGGTCCTTATCTTCACAAGACTTTGGACACTGGTCCTTAGAGAGATTTACACCATGAGACATGGGCAAAAATCCTTTCTTGGACTCAAGCATGTTGAACCGCTTCAACACCTTTTCGATGTACGTACTCTGGGTCAAACCCAGCAACTTCTTCGATCTATCTCTATAGATCTTAATACCAAGTATATAAGTCGCTTCACCCAAATCCTTCATTGAAAAGCAGTTTCCTAGGTTGTTCTTAACAACTTTCAGGGTAGGAATGTCATTCCCAATCAACAGTATGTCATCTACATACAATATCAGGAAGACAACAATGCTCCCACTGATTCGCTTGTAAACACAAGGCTCATCTTCATTCTTGATGAAACCAAACTCTTTGATTTTCTCATCAAAACGAAGATTCCAACTTCGAGAGGCCTGTTTCAGTCCATAAATGAACTTATTCAGCTTGCATATTTTAGTGGCTTCATCTGGGGATACAAAACCCTCGGGTTGTGTCATATACACTTCCTCAAGGAGGTTTCCATTAAGGAAAGCCGTTTTGACATCCATCTGCTAGATCTCCTAGTCATAATACGCAGCAATAGCAAGCAATATCCTTATGGACTTTACCATAGCAACAGGGGAAAAGGTCTCATCATAGTCAATACCATGAATTTGCTTGAAACTCTTAGCCACTAGTCGCCCTTTGAATGTCTGTACATTCCCATCCATGTCGGTCTTCTTCTTGAAGACCCACTTGCACCCTATGGGTCGTACCCCTTCAGGTGGTTCCACCAAGTTCCAAACTTGGTTTGCATACATGGAGTCCATTTCGGATTTCATAGCCTCAAGACATTTGTCGGAGTCCGGTCCATCCATAGCCTCTTGGTAGGTTGCTGGTTCATAATCATGATCCATAAGCAACACATTACCTATTTGAGACACGAGAAATTCATATCTCTCAGGCTCAAACCTCGGTCTACCAGATCTACGTAGGACTTGTGTTCCTTGAGCAGGTTCTCTAGCTACAACATCTTGTAGTCCTGTCTCAGAATCCAATTCCGGTTCATTCACTACATGTGGTTCTTGAACTTCTTCAAGCTCTACCTTTTCAGTCTTTCTTGATAAGAACTCTTTCTCCAAGAAGACACCAGTACTTGCGACAAACACTTTGCCCTCAGACGGTAGGTAAAAGTAATACCCTTTCGTTTCCTTAGGATATCCCACCAGATAACATTTATCCGATTTGGGTTCCAGCTTGTCAGGCATTTGACGTCTCACGTATGCCTCACAACCCCTAATTTTAATGAACGACATAGTAGGACGCTTCCCAGTCCATATCTCATATGGTGTCTTCAGAACCGTTTTAGTTGGAGCGCGATTCAATGTCATTGCAGCAGTCTCTAAAGCAAAACCCCAAAAGGAAACATGCAAATGTTTAATAAAATCTAATCCTTCATCAAAAGAAACACACCTCCTGATCACTTGGTCTGCACAGACTTTAAAAAGATGCGGGTCCTCCCAAAAATAGTTTTTTAGCTCAGAAAAGAATTTCTTCTTTTGCTGAGATGAAAACTCTTCTGGGAGCACACGAGCCACTAGATAGTTGGCGATGCGGGCAAACCAAGGAGAAGTAGATGTGTTAATTACGAAAAGCTTCTCATCAGGGAAATAGTAATGAAAAGAATTTTCATCTAATTGTTCTATAAACGGGTTGTCTAGGCGCGAAAGGTGGTCGGCGGCCAAGTTCTCGGCACCTCGCTTATCACGGATCTCTAAGTCAAACTCCTGGAGGAGTAAGACCCAGCGAATCAAGCGAGGCTTGGCATCCGTTTTAGAGAGAAGATATTTGAGGGCCGAGTGGTCCGTAAAAACAATAATTTTCGAAAGAGTAATATAAGGGCGAAATTTGTCAAAAGCGAATACTACAACTAATAGCTCCTTCTCGGTTGTGGTGTAATTTTCCTGTGCAGATGTGAGTGTTTTACTAGCATAATAAATGGGGTGGAAGTTTTTGGAAATATGTTGACCTAGTACGGCTCCCACCGCATAACTACTCGCATCACACATTATTTCAAATGGAAGATCCCACACCAGAGCTATCATGATTGGCGCATTAACTAATTTTTCTTTTATTAAATTGAAGGCAGCTAGACAGAGGTCATCAAAGATGAATGGGGCATCTTTTTCTAAGAGATGGGTAAGGGGCTTGGTGATTTTGGAAAAGTCCTTTATGAAGCGGCGGTAGAAACCCGCATGACCCAGGAAACTTCTTATGGCTTTTATGTTCGTAGGTGGCGGCAGTTTCTCGATAACTTCTATTTTCGCAACGTCTACTTCAATACCCCTTTCAGAAATTTTATGTCCCAAAACTAACCCTTCCCTCACCAGAAAATGACATTTTTCCCAATTTAGGGCGAGGTTAGTTTCTTCACATCGCTCTAAGACTTTTTCAAGGTTCTCTAAGCAACTATCGAAGGAATTCTCGAACACGGAGAAATCATCCATGAAAACTTCCATAATGCTCTCTACGTACTTGTCAAATATGGCGAGCATACATCGTTGGAATATTGCTGGCGCATTGCACAATCCAAACGACATTCTTCGGTAGGCGAAGGTGCCGAAGGGACAAGTAAAGGTAGTTTTCTCCTGCTCCTCGGGGGAGATGGGGATTTGAAGATACCTCGAGAGGCCATCGAGAAAACAATAAAAGCTATGTCCGGAAAGTCGTTCTAAAATTTGATCAATGAACGACAAGGGGAAGTGATCCTTGCGGGTGGCGTCATTCAACTTACGGTAATCTATACACATTCGCCATCCGGTCACCGTCCGAGTCGGGATTAATTCATTATTTTCATTACTTACGACCGTTATCCCTCCCTTCTTTGGTACTACCTGTACTGGGCTAACCCACTTACTGTCGGATATAGGATAGATAATTCCTGCGTCTAACAATTTCATAACCTCGCCCTTAACTACGTCTTTCATGTTTGGGTTTATACGGCGCTGAGGTTGTATAGAGTTACGTGAATTATCTTCCATTAAGATTTTATGAGTGCAGAAAGATGGGCTTATGCCCTTAATATCAGATATCTGCCAAGCAATAGCTTGGCGATGCTTTTGTAAAATTGAAAGAAGTTTATCCTTTTGTGCATCCGTGAGGTAGGCCGAAACTATGACAGGCAGCTTGGAGTCCTTTTCTAAGAAAGCGTATTGAAGTTGCTCTGGTAGTTCTTTCAGTTCCAAGGTAGGGGGGTCATCATACGAGGTTTTGGAAATTTGTTCTTTTTCAAAAACTATGTCCTCGTACACTTTTTTATATGTAAAACTAAAAGGGGTGTTGCTAGCTGCCATGGTGGCTTCGTGCAGCGATTCAGTTGGAAAAGTAGAAGAGGAACAGAAATCAAAAAATTCTTTTTCAAAATCAGAGGGGCGGGTGGAGGATTCTTCACTTAGATGTAGAGATTCAGTTGGAAGAGGAGGAGAGGAACAAAAATTGGAAAATTCTTTTTCAAAATCAGAGGTGGGAGAGAAGGATTCTTCACTTACGGTATCCATGAAAAAACAGGAGTCATCATTAGCTAGTGTGTTCTTCATCGAGGGGGTGATAGAGAAAGTTACCTCATCGTCGCCCACTCGAAGGAAGAGCTTACCATTGCTTACATCAATGATAGCTCGGGAGGTGGCAAGGAAGGGTCGGCCAAGGATCAGGGGAACCTCGACGTCTTCTTCGATGTCCAAAATGACAAAGTCCACCGGGAAGATGAACTTGTCAACTTTGACTAGGACGTCCTCCACTATTCCTAACGGGTATTTGACTGACCTGTCGGCTAGCTGGATACTCATGCATGTGGGGTTGAGACTACCAATTCCTAACTTTTTAAACAACGAGAGGGGCATAAGATTAATACTCGCACCTAAGTCGGCTAAAGCGTGTTTGACAAAGAGATCACCAAAGACACACGGGATAGAGAAACTACCCGGGTCACTGATTTTCTTTGGTAATCCGTTTGTCAAAACCGCCGAGCACGCGACATTTAACGTGACATGAGAAAGGTTCTCTAACTTCTTCTTGTTGGTTAGGAGGTCCTTAAGGTATTTTGCGTACTTAGGCATCTGGGATATGGCTTCGTGGAAAGGCAGATTTACGTGGATTTGTTTAAACATTTCCAAAAAAACGGGTGTATTGATCATCCTGTCGTTGTTTATTAAGTTCGGAAGGGTATGGCGGGGATGGATTGTTTTTAAAGGTGGGTGGTGGAGTGAGTTGTTGTTCTAAAATAGGAGTGATACTTTCTTCGGCAGAGGGTGGAATTTTTAAAACGGGAACGGAGCTTTGAGTTTTTTAAAGCGGAAGCGGAGATTGCCTCGGGCACTTCACTTATCATACCGGGAACTTTCTTCCCACTCCGAAGAGTTATAGCTTTCGCTTGCTCTCTCGGGTTGGGCTCGGTATTGGAAGGAAGAGACCCTACGGGTCGCTCAGAAATCATTTTAGCGAGCTGTCCTACCTGATTTTATAAATTTTTAACACTTCCGGTTAAGGTCCTAATCGTAGCGTCATTAGCATTCATGTATTTTGAAAATACTTCCTCCAAATTTGGAGGTTTTGGAAAACTTTGAGGAGGTGGTGGTGGTGCAGAAAAATCACTTTGCGGTGGCGGGCGCACAGCATTCGATGGATTGCTCCACGAAAAATTCGGATGATTTCTTAACGCAGGATTATAACTATTCGGAAAATTAAAACCAGGAGGATGATAATTCGCAGCAGAAAAATTATTAAAAGCAGTTCTAGGCATATTATTTACATAATCCAAATGTTCGGCGGGAGGAGTTGCAGATTCCCATACCTGAGGGGCGGAGGCAGCAGTCATCTCCGTAATTTTTTTGCTTAATATTTCAACTTGCAGTGCGAGTTGGGAGACGTTGTCCACTTCAAAGAGACCTGCAGGTTTGTTTGGGCGGGACCTAGGCACATTCCACTGGTAAGTGTTCATGGCCATGTCTTCAAACAGCTCAAGAGCTGCTTCCGGGGTCTTATGGTTTAAAGTACCGCCAGAAGCTGCGTCTATCATTTGCTTCATGCTTTGATTTAGCCCATTATAAAACGTCTGCACCTGCAACCATACAGGCAGAGCGTGATGTGGGCATCGTCTTAATAATTCTTTAAATCTTTCCCAGGTTTCGTAAAGGGTCTCAGAGTCTATTTGTCCAAAGGCAGAAATGTCATTCCTAAGTTTGGCAGTTTTAGCAGGCGGAAAATACTTGGCCAAAAATTTTTCAGTTAATTGCGTCCAAGTAGTAATGCTATTTTTAGGAAGGGTGTTCAGCCACTGCTTAGCCTTAATTCTAAGAGAGAAAGGAAATAATCTTAGCCTAATAGCATCATTTGTGACACCATTTATCTTGAAGGTATCACAAATCTCAAGAAAGCTGGCTATGTGTGCGTTCGGGTCTTCATCTTGAAGCCCGTCAAATTGCACATACTGCTGCACCATTTGAATTATGCTAGGCTTCAGTTCGAAATTATTATTTGCTATTGCAGGGCGAACTATACTCGATTCTGTACCCTCGAGATTCGGTCGTGCATAGTAGGACATAGGCCTTTGCACGACTTCCTCCACGTTGGGTTCTGCCATTCTTAAGGTAGAAAATGACTCGGAATCCTCAACCGGCACTTGGGTAGTAGGGCCTTGAAATCGCGATCTTCTCCGAAGAGTACGCTCAATTTCGTGGTCCAGGTCCAAAGTAACCGACGGACTTCCACGGGTCATACACTAGAAGAAGAGAGGAGAAGCAAGACTAAAAAGTAAAAGAGCTAATGAAGTTGGAATTTTTTTTTTTTTTTAAAATAGATTTTTTTTATGTTTTAACTCCCGAACTTCCCAAGGGCTACCCGGTGAAGGGTTCGCAAGGTACTAGACAAGATAGTGGCATTTAGAGCCACTTTGCCCTTTTCGAGAGAGTTAGGTGGTGTAGAAAATTTTGTGATGTGGGTTTCTATTAAGAATGCGGTAATTAAAATCCAGCCATTTATCTCTGAGCGAGTAGGCGGAAAATAAAAGCTACACTCACGCACTCGACAGAAAATTAAAACACACCCACTCTACAGAAAGTAAACACACTCTACTGAAATAAAGCCTGCCAATTAACTCAAGTGAGTAGGCGGAAAAATAAAAGATACGCACACTTGCTTGAAATAAATCCAGCCAATTAACTCAAGTGAGTAGGTGGAAAAATTTAAAATACGCACACTTAACAAAATCCAGCCATTTAACTCAAGTGAGTAGGCGGAAAAAAATTTAAGAAGGAGGCTGAGAAAGAGAAGTGATAAAATTAATATATTCGCGTTTTCAATTTATCAACGAGCGTTGCTTCCCCGGCAACGGCGCCAAAAACTTGATTGTCTCTTAGATATCTGCAAGGAGAAAATAACCAAACTAACAATTCATCAAGGCAAGTATACCTATCGAAATGCAGCTAGGGGACACAAGTGTCGTATTGAAATCCGGGAACAGTTGAGTAAGCTTACTCACACGAAATCTATTATTTTATCGACAGAAAAATTAAGTTTTTTTTTTGAAGAAAGCTAATCGTGCTAAAGGAAGAGAACTACTTGCAATGAAAGAGAGCTACTTGCATGAAAATTTAAAGAGAGCTAAAAGAGCGATTAACTTAAGCTTAGTAACGATGAAGGGGAAAATGCACTCGATCAGAAATCACCTCGGCAAGAGTGGTTAGAAAAATACGATAAATAAACCTAAGCTAATTAGGGTAAAGGTGCTTGACTGTGGAGGTTCCATGAATATTGACACGCTTCTCTTGAAGGTCATGCCTAACTGAGTTTAGGAAGGTCCGACCGACTTTCGCCTAAATCGGAGGCCTAAAACTCGCTTTACGCGGTGAACCCCTCTATTGGATTTTACTCCAATCTGGGATATTTGAACGTCTGCCTCTCTCGAGGGGTGCGAACAACTCCCTTTACTCTTGAGTGCTCATTTCAAACTTTCGGCCTCTCGGCTAACCCAGAATGAAAGAAAAGGTGGAGAGTATATATCGATAATATACCTCCAACCCGTGATAAATCAAGAGTAATTCAAAGCTAAACCCTAAAAAGGAAAGGTAAGATTCAAAGCATCATAACCTAATCACTCGAACCTCGGATCTTTAAGATCGAGTACATGGAGGATTAGTTAATCATGGTGAGGTGGAAGAGGGGGATGAGTAGAAGAAAAATACTGAAAACAGAGCAGGAACGAAAATGAAAACAACACTTTTTATAAAGAGAAACAGCGATCTTACAGCTTGAAAACCAGAGATTACAAGAACATGAGAAGAAAACTACACTATCATTAGCATCATACTACAGAAATAAGCTAGGAGCTAATACAGGGAAAGCATAAAGCTAGAGCTACGAACTAAAAATGGAAAGACATGCTTAAAAAGTTCAGAAATACAAAGGACAGGACCTCCCCTCTCAAAGCGAAAAGTTGTCCCTGAACCCCTGGAGTTGGGCTCTATTTATAGAATTTTTCGGGTCGGGTCACGCCCCCCTGTCACGCCCTGGTCGGGCGTGACCCTGGGGCGTGACACATTCGGCGTGACTTTTTCGGGCAGGAATTGAATTCTGACGGAGTTGTTGCTGTACACGCCCACAGGTCACGCCCTGGTAGGGCGTGTACCTGGGGCGTGTTGTTTGCGGCGTGACTTTGTTGAGCGGAAATTGAATGCTGGAGGTGACGGGCGGATTTGCTGCAGTACACGCCCATATGTCACGCCCGGGTCAGGCGTGACCCTGGGGCGTGACACTTTCGGTGCGACGGTGGAGTGGGAAAAACGAGCGCGTTGCGGCGATTCCTCGGAACCTCGGGACACGCCTCTAGTACACACCCGTGTCGGGTGTGACACGGGCGTGACCGAGGGCGTGTACACTAAGTTTCCACGGAATGCAGTTTCGGACCAATTGCTTCATTCCTCTGGGTTACACGCCCTAGGTACACGCCCGGGTAGGGCGTGACCATGGGGCGTGTCACAGCAAACTTCGGCTGAAAGCCGTGAAAACCTGCAAAAAGCAGAAAAAATGCATTAGCGACAAAAATATATACAAAGGGGAATCAAAACAAGTACTTTACAAGACATGATTTGCTATAAAACCCCGAAAATATCCTAATAAAATTGACTGCAAACCGTATTATCAAAAGTGTTTGTAGTACAGTTAGCCCGTGTGCTAACGCTACCACAAGGCGGCTGTTCTGGGTATAAGACTACCCTCATGCTGTGTTTTGTTTTCTGGGAGGGGGGTTATTATAAACGGCAAGCCCGCGCATACCTTGTTTGATACGGTGTTTCACACTCGTTCATATCAGAATCCTTCTTGGAGGGACTAGCAGACATAGACCGATTCACTGGCGTGACTGGGAGGGTATGTATACCAGATGGATTAGAGCTTCTATCATCTGCCAAATGCAATATGGAGGCAGAAATTGGAGGAAAGGTACTCGAACCACCGACAATGATTTTGAGAATGCCGAACTGTGATTTGATCTTGGGCATGACTTGGTTTCTTGGAACCATGCCGGGATCGATTGCCCGTCAAGGAGGATCACCTTATGGCATGGGGATACTGACATCATAATCGAAGGTAATAGACCTGTTTCCCGTACTCTATTATCATCGATGCAGGTTGTCAAAGCCGATGAGCAGGGAGATGAGGTGTACATGATTTGTTTTGAGATGGTGGAGACGGATGCCTCCGTTGTTGATATTTCTCTAGTTCGAGATTTTTCCGACGTATTCCCAGAGATATTGCCAGCATTACCTCCGATTAGAGACATGGATTTTCGGATCCAGTTGGTGACAAGAGCGAGGCCTGTGTCTCGGGCACCTTACCAGATGGCACCCAAGGAGCAAGCCGAGTTTTGGACTCAATTATAGGAGCTGGTTGAGTCGGGTTTTGTCCGACCAAGTTCATCGCCTTGGGTAGCACCAATGCTATTTCTGAAGAAGAAGGATGGGTCTTTGTGGCTCTGCATTAACTATCTGGAGCTGAACCGACTGACAGTGTAGAATACGTATTTGCTGCCCCGGATTGACGAACTATTTGACCAACTACAGGGAGCCTTCTGGTTTTCCAAGCTCGACTTGAGGTCGAGATACTACCAACTGCATATTTAGGAGGAGGATATACCGAAGACGACCTTCAATTCTCGGTACAGATTATATGAGCTCACGGTAAAGCCCTTCGGGCTCACGAATGCACCTTCTGCACTCATTAGTACGATGAACCACATGTTTGAACCATACTTGGATATATTTGTCACAGTCTTCCTTGACAATATATTGATCTATTCCTGGATGAAGGAAGAGCACACCCAGCATCTGTCTCTAGTGCTCGGTAAATTAAGAGAGCATCAGATGTACGTGAAGTTCTCCAAGTTCTAGTTTTGGCTATAGGAGGTAGCATTTCTTGGGCATACCATCAGTGGAGCTGGGTTGGCAGTTGACCCGACCAAGGTGCAGGTAGTTATAGATTAGCTACAACCCGAACCAGCTTTAGACATCCGTAGTTTATTGGTACTAGTGAGATACTATCACAAGTTCGAGGAGGGGTTCTCAAGGATAACACTCTCCCTCACATCTTTGATAAAGAAGGATACAACGTTTACTTCGACTGGGAAGTGGGAGGCAGCATTTCAGAAGTTGAAGGACAGGCTCTCCTCCTCCCCAATCCTTGCACTTCCATTTAGAAAGGAAGGATTTCATATTTATATCGATGCATCATAGCAGGGGATGTGTGTAGTCCTAATGCAGCATAGACACGTCATCGCATATGCTTCAAGACAACTAAAGAAGCACGAGTAAAACTACCCTGAACATGATTTGGAGCTCGGGGCAGTGATATTCGCGTTAAAGATTTGGAGGCATTATTTGTATGGGGTTCATTGTGAGATCTTCTCAGATCAAAATAACCTCAAGTATATTGATATGAAGAAGGATCTAAATCCGTGTCAGAGGAGATGGCTTGAATTCCTGTGCGATTATGACTACATGATGAATTATCACCCAGTGAAGGCGAACACTGTGGGAGATGCCTTAAGTAGGAGAGCCAACACTATTGGACTGGAGCCCCGGGCTATCGCTATGGAGCTAGTACAAATGATGGAGGATATGCACATTACCCTGTTTTCTAGGGTTGACCTGGATGTTTATCGGGAGCACTTGGCCTTGCTGAGCATTGTTTGAGATATACGAGATCATATCCGAGAATAGTAGAGATAGGATGTAGCTTTTGAGCCCATATTCAGATCCCTAAAAGGGTACAAGTCAGAGGATTATTCACTGCATGACGACCTTGTTCATTTTCGTGGCCGTATTTATATACCTGCAGGAGGTGGCATCCGAGAGGACATTCTCAGGGAGGCACATTGCACTCGACACTCATTGCACCCCGGGATCACCAAGATGACAGTGGAACTATAGAGGGACATTTACTGGCCGGGGATGAAGAGGGAGATCATATATTATGTGACACATTGCAAGACTTACCAGCGAGTGAAGGCGGAATGCAAAAGCTCAGGAGTGCTACTACAGCCATAGCTGGAACTAGAGTGGAAGTTTAAGTAGATAGCCATGGACTTCATACACGGATTGCCTTGATCTCACTATGTGAATGATTATATATGGGTCATCGTCAATAGATTGACCATGGTGGCCCGATTTATACAGATCAGGAAGGACAACCCAGTTGTAGTTTTGGTGAGGTTATTTGTGGAACAGTTCGTTAGGTACAACGGCGTCCCCAGGATGATTGTCTCAGACCGTGATGGTCGGTTCACTTCTAGGAAATGGAGAGCGGTGCATGTGTACTTGGGTTCTAAGCTTGCTTTCAGCATTGCTTTCCATCCACAGACCGATGACCAGACATAGCGGACCAACCAGACTATGGAGGATATTCTACACTTATGTATATTGGATACACAGAAGCCCTGAGAGAGACTGTTGCAACTGATAGAGTTCTCCTACAACAACTGTCACCAGGTGAGCATTGGGAATGCACCATATGAGTCCCTATATGGTAGGAAGTGCCGGACGCCGCTATCTTGGGTCCAGGATGAGGATCTGTGAGCTCCTTGTTCTAATTGTATTGAGGATACATACGGTCACATATGGCTGATCAAGGATAGGATGCTAGAGGAACAAAGTAGACAAGCTAAGTATTTTGATGTGAGGCATCAAAAGGGGGAGTTTCATGTGGGAGATAGAGTATTCTTGAAGATACGTCCAGTGCATGGTATTTCCTGGGTGTAGAGTCATAAGAAGCTCAACCCTCTATTTATGGGACCATACTTGATCCTGGAGCTGATCGGTCCTTTGGCTTATCGGCTGGAGCTGCCGCTAGAGTTAGGTAACATGCACGATGTCTTACACGTCTCCTCGCTTCAGAGAGCACTATTTCGGCCAAAGCAGCATATCACCACTACACCAGGCCCGGTGGCACATGATAGATCAATTAGTTTGGAGCTGGGCCGGGTCGATGACACAACGATCAGAGTGTTGTGGAAGAAGAAGGTTCCCTAGGTCAAGGTGTTGTGGTCCAACCAAGGACGGGAGGAGCACACCTGGGAGCCTATGTATCTGATGTGGGAACGATATCCGGGACTCTTCAACTCAGGTATATCATAAGTATTTTTTTGAAAAGTTCTTATATTGTTGTGCATCGGAACTCCGTAGACCCGAACTTGAATTTCAGGGATGAAATTATTTTTTTTGTTTATTGGGACTTGTAACATCCCATTTCCTACTAGACCCCTTAACTTAGATTCGGGTAGAACATACGGGGAGTCAATGGGGTTAGTCTAGGTTTGATCCAAGGAGTTAGGGTGGCTTCATATAGGGCCAACTTTAGGGTTCAATCAACTTTAACTTAGAAAATATTCTAGAAATTGTAGGCGTCGAGTGGTCTCGATGCCATTCGATGAAGCGTCGAGTGAATTGAGTGCACTCGATGCCACTCGATGAATTTAACTTAGAAAATATTCTAGAAATTGTAGGCGTTGACTGGATTTGATGTGGCATTGAGTACTATCAATGCCCCTCAATGCGGCGCTGAGTGGTCTTAACGCCACTCAATGCTTTTGACTTAGAGATATTCTAAATGCTATTGGCATTGAGTGGATTCAATGCGGCATTGAGTTGTCTCAACTCCACTCAACGTTGTTGACTTAGAGATATTTTATGAATGTTGTTGGCCTTTAGTGGACTCATGCGGCATTGAGTGGTATCAACACCACTCAACGCTTTTGACTTAGAGATATTCTGAATGTTGTTGGTATTCAGTGGACTCAATGCGCCATTGAGTGGCCTCAACACCAATGAACGCTTTTGTACTTAGAGTATTTTCATTTGGTTCACCTGTATGACTGAACCAAGATTTCAAGATATGTGTTGATGGTACATTTGAACCCGATTCTCTTCAACAACCTTTTTAATACATTGATCTTCTCAAGAAGGCTTATTTAAAGCAATGATTGGTGGTCCAATACAAAGGTGACACGTGGAAAAGCAACTCAAACTAATTGGTGGTCCAATATTAGGCTGACACGTGACAACAACTTAAGCCCTAATTATTCTTATAAAAAGGAAGAGACAAGAAACACTAGCCATTACTCCCACTCCTTTCCAGGGCCGTCATCATCTTCATTGAGACCATATGAGTGGAAAACAATTGCTGGAGCTAACCTTTTGCTGGAGAAACCCGAAATCGAGCTAACTCAATGGAGCAAGGTTCGGCCATGGCTCACCACTACTGTACCCGCCGCCAAGCTCGCATCCAGGTCCGTTTCTCCTCCCCTCTCTCGGTGCTAATCTTCTAGATCCACTAGAAGAAATATCACGCTCAAATGAGCCTGATGCCATGAGAGAGGAAATATTCCGAGCTTTTCTTCTTGCTCTAGTTCGTAGGAGGAGCCGCCTCCAGCGGCCATGTCGCCGGGAAACGCCAGCCGCCACCTCAACAAAGGTGGTGGTGATAATCACTTGTGGTGGCTGTGGCCCAGGTGGCCAAAAATGAGAGATCAACATTGCCCAGCTCGGGATGATCTGGGCCGTTGGCTCAGTGAAGAAGACAATGGGATGTTGTTGATTTATTTTGAATTAAACTATAATTTTATTAGTTATTTTTGTCTCATTTATTATACTATTTTACATATTAATTGTAGGACCCTTAGATGCATATTCAGAGAAATTCATCAGCATAAAAAATGTAGCCCTTTGTCTTATCCTTAATTGGACACCCTGAACCTGTAATTTTGAGCAAAGTAGCTCCTTGTATGGCAATCTCCTAGGACTACTCATAGCCTAGGGAAAAACTTCAAACGGATGCCTCGGCTAAACTATAAGTCCACATACAGTGAAATTTTGGTCATTTATGTGTGTATACAATACTTAGACTATGTCCAAAAATCAGAATGTTTTGAAAATAATTTTCTATAGTTTTAATTGAAATATGAATTTTTAAATAAATGGAATTTAGGGTGATTCCCAATTCCAAATGCACCCAAATTTGGGTGGCAAGGCTCTAAGGTCATCCTATGGCCCATGTAAGAAATTTGAAGCCATTTAGATCTCTATATGTTTAAAGATCCAACATGTATGGTGAAGGTAGATTTGTAAATAATTTGTAGATGGTAAAATGGGAGTTTAGCCCATTTAGCCCAATGTATGTCCATGAAATTTTGGACAGAGACTTATGGAGGTAAAATACTCCTTTCAAGTGAAAATTAGGATTTTTGAAATCAAAAATCTCATAGGTTCGCATGTACTTGAAGTGAACCCGCAAACACTTGCTAATCTCTACAAAGGAGAAGTCAAAAGCACGTAAATTTAAAATATAACATGAGTACCTGAAGTAATTTCACGAACACCTGCTAATCTCTTCAAAAGAAAAGTCAAAAGAATGTAAATTTAAAATATAACACGAGTACCAGAAGTTAACTCGCGAACACATTCTAGTCTCTATAAAAGAGAAGTCAAAAACATGTAAATTTAAAATATAACGCGATTACATGACGTGATTTCGCAAACACCTACTAATCTCTACAAAAGAGAGGTCAAAAGCAGGTAAATTTAAAATATAACACGAGTACCTCACGTGAATTCGTGAACACCTACTAATCTCTGCAAAAGAGATGTTAAAAGCAGGTAAATAAAAAATATAAGGCGAGCACCTAAAGTGAACTCGTGAACACCTGCTAATCTCTGTAAAGGAGAAGTCAAAATAGGTAAATTTAAAATATAATGTGAGTACTTGAGAGCCTGTTGAGTACTACTCACGCAAATTAATATTATTTTATCTAATAAGAATCATAGAGAATAATTAAAATAAAAGAGAAATATCTATGGAGTGCAAATTAACACTTGACCTAGAATTTCTTTGGATTAAAATAGACTTTCTTGAAATGATAAAAGCACAAGCTCCTAATCACTTACTTCGACCGTGGAGGTTCCAAGAATACAAAAGCGTCTCTCTCGAGCTCATGCTTTTGACTAACCTTAGGTTGATCGATTAAGACACCTTGGCTAGTCGAAACCCCTAAGCTTGCTTTAAGCGGTGAACTTCACTGTTGGATTTGACTCCAATCTGGCGGATTTATGTCATCCTCTCTCGAGGAGTGAATTCAACTCCTTTTATCTTTGAGCGATCTAATCGTATCTGCAACCTCTCGGTCATTTAAGATACGGATCTAGAATCAAAGAACATATCCGCAAAATATGAATTCGACACAAAAATAATCAAAGATAAATCGATAGCGAGCAAAAATAGAAAGCTTGACAATTTTGAGAAAAGTAAAGAAAGTTTATTTCATTCCTAAGTTCGTCATGATCAAGTGCTAAATAAAGTTTAGATACTTAACATGATGAAGTAACTACAATAAAAGAAGGACAAGAACATGATAAAAAAATGCTTGAATTATATTACGAAAAGTAAACTAAGCTATGAAAAGTAAAAATACAAGAAAGAAATGCAAGAAAACAGTAAACAAAGCTACAAATTACTCCTAAAATTAGCACCTAATCTTCCCCTTGAGCTCTTACAGATTTTTGGGATTTATATATTTTTCTATGGCAGGTCACGCCCCTAGGTCACGCCCGTGACCTAGGGCGTGTAGGGCTCGGAAACCGCTATCTTAAAAGCTTAGGAAAGTTGGAGAAAAACCACCAAAAGTCGTCATTTTGCGGGTTACGCCCCTCGGTCATGCCCGCAACCTAGGGCGTGTCAATTCTATTATAGGAAACGGAGGGAACACGATACGATAGGAAATAACTCTACAGTTAATGGACGGGTCACACCCATAGGTCACGTCCATGACCTAAGACGTGTAGGCTTGAACGCTATGCAACGGAATCTGCTGTTTGATGACTAAGTAACGCCGGCGAGTCACGCCTATGGTTCACGCCCATGACAAATAGGTCACGATTGTGTAACTTGAAAACTGTCTTGAACTGAAATCGCAACCCCATCAGCTAGTCATGCCTGCTGGTTACGCCCATGACTGGGGTGTATAACTTTAATCCGATGTGGCAAGTACTTTGGAGCTCCTTTATGGGTCACGGTCACATGTCACACCCGTGACCTGAGGGTCACGCCCGTGTCCGAGCCTTGTGAAGTGGATTTTTCTAGCAATTCTCTATTTGTTCTCGTAATTAGCCTAACATGCTCCAATTTGTTATCTGCAGTCCAAATAGACCTAAAATACGAAAGATACGAATTATTAACATATTAATATAAAACTAAATAAACTATACTATTCATTTAATAAAAACTATTCTACCATAACTATATAAATTGACTTATAAAATACCCCCATACTTAATCTTTTGCTATTACAGAGCAAAACTATGAGAATATTTATAAGATACTACTACAATTTTTAATTAAACTAAAAATTTATTAAATCAAAAGAAAGTTAAAAATAAACTTTAGTAATTTAAAATTAAGTACTAAAATATAAAATTAAAATGCGAATAGCCAAATATATTTAGCAAAATTTTCTCATATAAATTAATTACACTTCAAAATTGAGTAGTTAGCAAACAAATTTAGATTTAAAATTATTAACACTTTTTTAACAAAAAAGAAAGTTATAGGAAAAATTTAACTACTACTTATGCTCTCATAGAATTTTAATTTAATTCTAATGTAATTATATTGGCTATTGGGTTTGGAAAAAGGAAATTGAAGAGGATTTGGATTGGGGGTGATGAATTTTATCCTCTCACCCCACAAAAATTTGTTTTCTTTTAGATATTTGCATATCTTACCAAGAAAATGATGGATTTTATTCTCTCATTTCCCATGACATATGAACAAATATTTTTTCTCTCTTCAAATAACAAAATTGATTAGGAGTAATGAATTTTATCCACTTCTTTTTTTTGGGTTGCATATGTGTAACAAGAAATACTTGATTCCCATGACATATGATCTAATAAAATAAAAGTAAAAATTGCATATGTGTACCAAGGGATAATGAATTTTATCCTCTTATCCCCATGACATATGATCTAACAAAAAAATTTAAAAACAAGGGAAGGCTAAACAAAATTTAGATTAAATTAAAACAATTAGAGTGCAACTATAGTAAATTAAAATTTCCTAAGAATCTTTAAGCATAAGTCATTATAATTTGAAATATAGAAATTGTTTAACTAAACACTATAAAATTGAAACTAATTTGAGTTAGAGAGACAAAGTGCTAAATAGATTACTCTAAACAAATTCAATTCATAAAGTATTTCTCAAAATTAAATTGCCTAAAAGTTAAATCTAACTAACAATGAAAAAAAAAATTTTAAAAAAATAAAAAATTATAAAAATTCTTATAAATTGCCTCAAAATCATTTTCCGAAAATCATAAAATATTAAGTAGGGGTTTATTATATTTTTAATTTTTTTAAAAAAAATCCTAATTTTTTGTTATTCTTGGACTTCTCGAGCGCTATCCAATGACAGGTTCGCAAGGCACTAGGCGGTTTTGTGGGATGAAGGCCCAACACGGCCCTTTCCAAGAAATTAATTTTCGATTTTCTATATCTTTTTGTATTTTTGATAATAAAAAGAAAACATTTTTTAAAAAATTTTAAAGTTTTTTTTTCATTTTTTTGATTTTTAAATAAAGACAATAAATGAGAATCCCCCATACTTAAAAATTAAAATTGTCCCCAATGTTTATAAGCCAGGTAGGAGGGAGAAAGAAAAAGAAATAAAATGCATTGAAATTTAAATTGCAAGAAAATAAAGATAAGCATGGGGTGTCTCCCAAGAGCGCTTTTCTTTTTCCCGTCTTTAAGTTAGACGGTTTTGGTTAGGAAAAGAGAAATAAAAATTTAAGTGTAAGGGAAACTCCCTTAATTCCCGCTTGGGTGAATACGCCGAAGACGCTCGCCCATCTACTCCTCCGCTTTCTTTTGATTCTCCTTCTTGCAATTGACTTGATAATGTAGACTCAAATCACATATCCATACTTGAGGTGATTTGAATCTTTGTAGATGAGCGACAAATGGATCAGGGACAACATTTGATTGCAACAGCTCACCTTCAAACTGAAAGTTGTTAGTATAGGAAAAGTCAAAAATTAGTGCGTTAGAAAAATCTCCGCAAGGAGGAGGCTCTTGCGAAATTATATGATTATGCTCTGGTTGTTTATTTTCTAAAATAAAATTGTTATCTAGAAGTTCATTAAAAAGAAAATTACTAGGCATAATATTTTCATGAATTTCAATTTCTAAATATTCATAATTTTAGTTTGATAATTCATGACGAGAAGAAAA
Organism: Platanthera guangdongensis; assembly: GCA_039583875.1. Classification (NCBI taxonomy): domain Eukaryota; kingdom Viridiplantae; phylum Streptophyta; class Magnoliopsida; order Asparagales; family Orchidaceae; genus Platanthera; species Platanthera guangdongensis. The sequence goes on from CM077160.1 coordinate 30,975,143, forward strand.
ATCGACAGAGATAGGAGAAGAAACATGTTCTTCTTCTATTTCTCCCAGAGTGCCCATAATTTTAATAAATTCTTGATATAATAATTCTTCTTCCTCTTCTGAATAAGACACCAAGGGGGTGCATGAAGATTCATGTCCCATAGTAGGTGAAATATTCGAAGAGGGGGAAGAATCATTAGAATAAGAAATATATTTTTTAAATTTTGGGGAGGATCAACTATGAATTGTGTAAAATCCCCAAAATTAGAAGAAGAAGGTTGCTCGGTGATAAAAGAAGAATAAAAATTCAGATCTAAATAATTATTCTCATAACTCGGGGAAATTTTCGGTTGATCTTGTGAGCAAGAAAAATTAATATCCAATGTGGAAGAAAGATTATTTAAATTTGAAAAAGTATTCTCGTTAAGACTTGAAAAAGTATTTTCATGAATATTAGTTAAATAAAAAAAATATTTTCATGAAAATATAAAGAAGAACTAGCATTAAAGTGAGAATAATTATTAATTGCAAAATTATTTTCATAACAAAATTTTGATAATAATAATAATAACAATTATCACTTTGATGAGGCGCACCACAATAATAACAAAAACTTTGACGCTTTTTTGCGGCTTCCCAATGATTAACTTTATGCATAAGGTTGACAATTGTAGCAGCAAATTGAGATAATATTTTTTTAAAGAAAGAAAATAAAAATAACTGTTACCTAATCGAAATGAATTTGAAAAGAAAAAGAAAAGAGAATTAAGGTAGAGAAGAAGAATGATAAAAGTAATAAAATTTACGCTTTCAAAATATCAACAAAATAAGTCCCCGACAATGACGCCAAAAACTTGTTGTAGAATTTATATAGTTTTAAAAATAATTTCAAACTATAATCCAAAATAGGAAAGTGTACCTATCGAAATATACTATAGAAAATGTCGTATTAGACTTGGGGCCTGTTGAGTACTTCTACTCACGCAAATTAATATTATTTTATCTAATAAGAATCATAGAGAATAGTTAAAAGAAAAGAGAAGTTTCTATGGAATGTAAATTAACACTTGACCTAGAATTCCTTTGGATTAAAATAGACTTTCTTGAAATGATAGAAGCACAAGCTCCTAATCACTTACTTCAACCGTGGAGTTTCCAAGAATACAAAAGCATCTCTCTCGAGCTCATGCTTTTGACTAACCTTAAGTTAATCGATTAAGACCCCTCGGCCAGTCGAAACCCCTAAGCTTGCTTTATGCGGTGAACCCCACTGTTAGATTTGACTCCAATCCGGTGGATTTATGTCGTCCTCTCTCGAGGAGTGCATTCAACTCCTTTTATCTTTGAGCGATCTACTCGTATCTTCAACCTCTCGGTCATTTAAGATACGGATCTAGAATCGAAGAAAATATCCGCGAAATATGAATTTGACATAAAAATAATCAAAGATAAATCGATAGCGAGCAAAAATAGAAAGCTTGACAATTTTGAGAAGATTAAGAAAGTTTATTTCATTCCTAAGTTCATCATGGTCAAGTGCTAAATAAAGTTTAGCTACTTAACATAATGAAGTAACTACAATAAAAGAAGGACAAGAGCATGATAAAAAAGTGCTTGAATTGAATTACAAAAAGTAAACTAAGCTATGGAAAGGAAAAGTACAAGAAAGAAATGCAAGAAAATAGTAAACTAAGCTACAAATTACTCCTAAAATTGTCTCCTAATCTTCCCCTTGAGCTCCTGCAGATTTCTGGGATTTATAGATTTTTCTCTGGTAGGTCACGCCCCTAGGTCACACCCGTGACCTATGGCATGTAAGGCTCGGAAACCACAGTCTTGAAAGCCCGAGAACGTTGGAGAAAAACCGCCAAAAGTTGTCGTTTTGCGGGTCAAGCCCCTCGGTCATGCCCGTAACCTAGGGCGTATGTAACATCCCTCAAACAACTAGACCCCTAGGATTTTGTTTTGTCATGACTAGGTCATGACAAAACAATCAGAAGCTCAAGATCCAAGTGAACAAGGGCCAAGGTGAAAATCACCTTGGTCTTCCTATAGTTCATCCTCCACAGTTAAACCTAAGGGTTGACTTTAGGGCTACACCTTGATCCCATGATCCTACCATAACACCCCCAACACCTTGGGTAGTCTATGGGGCCACTAATGGCATACTGTAGGCAATCGAACAGGTTAAGTTGACCTAAGCAAACCCTAACCGTAAATAGGTCAAACTACCCTACTTAGGGTCAATTGAACTTCCCCTAGCCAAGTTGACCCCACTCATGCCCTCCAAACTCTAAAATGAGGTTAATGGGTCACCAAGGACCCATTGGGCTCATCCAAGAGTCTAGGTTGACCAAAAGTCAACCCTAGCCCCAATTTGGTGAAAGTACCCTTCCTAATGGCAAGTGACCTCCAAAGTGCCAAGTCAACCCTACCTAGACCTTAGGGGAGTCTAATGGCTCACCAAGGACCCATTGATGGCAGCTCAAATGGTCAATTTGACCTAGGTCAACCCGAGTCAAGGTTAGGTCAAACCTAGATCAAATGGGCTAACATAAGCTCAAGCCCTCTTTCCACTTGGGCTAACCTTATTTTCATGGAAATTATGAGTTAGTGGGCTGCCAATAGGCTGGAGAGGTCAGCAAGGTCAACCTAGATGACTAAGAGAGAGAAAACTCCAACCTCTCTTTAATGGAGGAGAGAGAAAACAGTGAAAGGAGCCATTCATAGCCAAAGAGGCCAAGGGCCATTCTTCATTGGCTGATTCAACTCCACACTCAATTCAGGAAGACCAGGGGACCATTTTGGTGGCTGTTCATGGCCGAAATAGTGCCACCCCATCATGGCCGAATTGTGCCTTCAATGGCCATTAATGGCCATTGAAGCCTTGACCCCTTCCTTCCATCCATTAAGGGCCCAAATTCATCCCCCCACACCATGGCCGAGAATCACCTTAAGAGGCCATTAATGGCCACCACCAGCTAGACCCCTCCCCTTCCCCTTTTTATTATTTTAAAAGATTCCTTAGGCTCCAAGCTTTCGTTTCCACACCTTGCCCGAAGGAGACAAATGACCTCACTTTGCTGTTGTAGAGTGTCGGCGACACCTTCACCACCAATGGCTTCCCGGCGATCGACGCGCCTCCAGGCCGCAAGCAAGGTCCTCCCATCCTCCTCTCTCTATCGGGTAGATCGTAGCAATCATTAGGGTTAAGAATCGGGCTCAATTGAGCTCGATCGGGAAGGGAGTATTCCTGGTTTTTCTGCAAAAATGAACCCGTCGGGATCGCCGGAATCCGTCCCTCCGTCGGCGGCTGTGCCGCCGCCGGCGATAGCCACCACCTCAAAAGAGGTGGTGGTGGCGGTGGCCGGCCATGGAGGAGGCCGGATGGCTGGCGGTGTACATTGGAAGTTGCTCCAGGACGGGTGAATCTTAACCATCGGTTGGAGGAAGAGATGAGCCAGAGCCCTTGGATCCTGCTTTAAGATTAGTGCCAGAGTTAATTTAAAACTATAGGATATCTTCATGATAATTCATTTCTGTCACACCTTATCTATTTAATGTTTTTAGTTATTAAAAATACCTAGAGGCTAAGTCAGAGAAAATGGTCAACATATAATTTGTAGCCCTATGAGTCTACTTTAATTTAAATTTAGTTTGAACCAATTTGGGTGCTGGTTTGACCAGGGCACCCTTTTTGGTGGGTCTATACCTAGAGCTAGGTAGAGATTAAAATGAGTGCCCACACTTCATCTCTTGACCAAATGACTTGCAATTTGGGCAGGGAGTCACCCTAGTCTATACATGGGTCTTGCCCCAAAATAAAAATTTTTGGGGACAATTTTTCTATAGTTTTTGAAATCATTTTAAAAACCCAAGGGTAAATTAATTTAGGGTCCTAAAGACCTCCAAACCCCTCCCAAATATTGTTGAGTGGTCCTTAGGGCATCGGGAGGCTCTGTAAAATTTTCACCTCATTTTGAGTTGATTTGGTGGGGTATTGGCAAACCCCTAGCCTTGCCATAATAAAGGTATTTAGGTCAAAAGTGCACTTGTGGGTTTAGGTGGCCAAACCACCTCAACAAAGGTTGAAATTTGGGCCACTGACTTGGCATGACTTTTAACACCCCCCCCCCATGGAAGATGGGGTGGATTGGGTGAGTTTTGCCCTAGGAACCAAGACCAAACCCTAAGGATGGTCTTTGGTGCCTTGTGAAGGGCATGTGGTCAAAAGACCTTGAAATGATTTGATATTTGGTGGAGAGGAATCTAGGGTAGAGAGGTCATTTGGTGGAAATCATATTGGACTTAGAATTTGTTAAACCCCTCAAACTCTAACCCTAGTTTAGGGCACATCACTTGTATATGCAAGATAAGCCACCCAAACTTAAAAAAATTAAAAGTTATGAAACATGGTAGGTATGGTCAAAGAGTTAGTTAAGCCTCCCTGATTTTATAAGTAATTTCAGAACATTTCACTTAGTACCTCCCTTAAGTACATGAAATTGCCCTTGTAATCTTTTTATTATTATGATCGCACTGCTTAGTAGGAAGTTGTGGAATTTGGGCAGAGAATGTTTTAGGTCAATTTACTCTTGAATTTTATTACAATTTTTGGATTGTGCATTCCCAGTACTTACTTCACAAATGTATAAACTCGGGAATATGATCAATAATAGATTTAGGGCTCCCTTTTTATTGGAAATTATTAAACTTAATCAGTATTGTTTCTAGGTCAATATGTTCATATGATAATTTTATTGCAATTTTTAGTTGAATAATTGTTATACTTAGTTCATTAATCTATTACTTGGAATATTATGAGAAAAATCAATTATAGAGTTCATTATTCACTGATAAATTGTGAAACTTGACCTGGTGTGTTTATATGTCTTTATATTCATCCTTGCATTTTCTCAGAATTTTTAGAAGAATATTGACAGTACTTGCCTCTTTAATTTAGTTAACCTAGGTTATGTTCAAAAATTATATTTAGAGGTTTTAGTCTTACTGAAAAATGTGGAGACCTTGGATTTACTGTTAAATAGATGTCTTTTACTTATCATAATTTTGTGGAACATTTTGCATTACTGAAAATAGTACTTCATGTTCAAACTAAGGCATTTAGATCACTTTGGAAATTAATTAAATTATCAAATAAATTAGGAAAATTCTAAACTTCTGTATTTAGGATAATCTTGTCATGATAGACCTCCAATAAATATTATATGGATTTTTGATGATAAATTGGAGTACCTCCCATTGTACACATCATATGGCTTAGGATGGTCCGCGTTTAGTAAAAACTGCAGAAATCAAGATATGGTGCAAAATGAACTTAGGGAGTTGGAATATTAGTGTGTTGGTCTGGTAAGTGAAATGAGATTATACTTGGGAGTCGTGATAGGAGTGAGAAGTTTGGCTAGTGATAAGAGGTGCTCGGGGTCAACAAAACATCTTCTTCCCCGTAGGAGAGAAAGTGTCAAATACATTAGGGTTAGATCCAGTACAGAATTTAACGGATTGGGAAATTTGGTAGCAACTAACAATAGTAAGTGCCTTCGAAAGGGAGCTTTGGGGTTCAGCCCATCATAGTTCCTAGTGCCCTCGAGAGCCCTTCACGGGTAATACCTTTGGCAGTCCTAGGCTAACCTAAACAGTAGGAATAATAAACTACAAGAGCAACTAGTATAACTAGGGTTACACATTCACACACCCCGGTAGCTCAGGAGGTTCACTAGGTTGTCTTGATTGCCATCCGGATGGTACGTTCGGAAGGTAGATGCACAGATGGGATAGTCTGGGGAGCCGATGGATCGGAAGGTTTTGAATACAAAATAAGGTGGTGGGTCATTGGTATTGGACGGTGGTTCACACCGATGTCGATATGTTGACTCGGCGGTGTGGGACACTTAGCCAAAGAAAGTCTGGTGGATATGGCCAGCATTAGTACGCGGATACTCTAGGTTGTGTTCTTCTAAGGGCATACGGAATGGCTAGGCCTGGTAGTGTGGATAACTGCCAAGGAGTGGGGGACCCGACCCACTGTCTTTGTTTGCCACTACGAAGGTTCTTGGGAGTGAAACTAGGTGCCCAAATAGGGGGAACTAAAGGTCTGTACGTATAGAGTCGTGTGTGTGAGTTGCACTTGCATGGGTCATGGCATAACATACTTGCATACAACATACAACCGACACCCTAGCGTATAAATTGGTATGACACTTTTATACGATGGGTGTAACATCCCTTAAATAACTAGACCCCAAGGTTTTTGTTTTGTCATGACTAGGTCATGACAAAACAACCAAAAGCTCAAGGACCAAGTGAACAAGGACCAAAGTACAAATCACCTTGGTATGCCTATAGCTCATCCTCAATATTAGACCTAAGGTTGGACTTTAGGGCTACACCTTGATCCATGACCCTACCAAAATACCCCTAATACCTTGGGAAGTCTATAGGGCCACTAAAGACCCATTGTAGGCAGTCAAAGAGGTTAAGTTGACCTAAGTCAACCCAAACCCTAAATGGGTCAAACTAGTCTACTTAGGGTCAATTGACATTCCCCTAGCCAAGTGAACCTCACCCATGCCTTCCTAACCCTAAAGTGAGGTCAATGGTCACCAACGACTCATTGGGGTCAACTCTAGTGGCGAAGTTGACCCAAGTCAACTCTAGCCCCAAAGTGGTCAAAGTACACTTACTAAGGGTCATATGACCTCCAAGGTGCCAAGTCAACCCTAACCACCCCTACCTAGACCTTAGGGGAGGTCAATAGGTCACCAAGGACTCTTTGATGGTGGCACAAAGGTCAATTTGACCAAAGTCAACCCTAAACCAAGGTAAGTCAACTTGACCCAAATGGGCTAACCCAAGCTTAAGCCCTCTTTCAACTTAAGCTAACCTTGTTTCCATGAGAATTATGGGTTAGTGGGATGCCAATAGGTTGGAGTGGTCAGCTTGGTCAACCTAGATGACTAAGAGAGAGAAAACCTCAACCTCACTTTAATGGAGGAGAGTGAAAATGGTGAAAGAGGGCCATTCATGGCCAAGAATACCAAGGGGCCATACCTCATTGGCTGATTCAACTCCATATTCAATTAGGGAGATCAGGGGCCACTTTTGTGGCTGTTCATAGTCCGGAATAGTGCTGCCAAGTATTGGTCGAATTCATGCTCTAAGGTCGTTAATGGCTTTGAAGCTTGAACCACTTAACTCCCCCCATTAAGTGCTGGAATCAGTTTCTCTAGTGGAGAGGAAGAGTTCCCGACCTTTTCCTGACATGTTCATGCCGAGATTCATCCCCCACACCATGGTTGAGATACATCTTAGGAGGCCATTAATGGCCACCACCAGCTAGACCCCTCCCCTCTCTCGTTTTATTGTCTTAAAAGCTTCCCTAGGCTCCAGGCTTTCGGTTCCACATCTTGCCCGAAGGTGACAATCAACTTCATTGTGCTATTGTAGAGCGCCGACGACACCTCCTCCACCAATGGCGTCCCGGCGATCGACGCATCTCCAGGCCGCAAGCAAGGTCCTCCCCTCCTTCTCTCTCCACGGGTAGATCATAGGATTCTTTTAGAAAGGTAATCGGGCTCAGCTGAGCCCGATCAAAGTTGGAAATTTCCTAGTTTTTTGACGTTTTTTACCTTGTCAGGATCGCCGAAAAGGCCCCTCCGGGGGCTGTGTCACTACCTGGCGATAGCCACCACCTCAACGGAGGTGGTGGTGGCGGTGGCCGGCCAGGGAGGTGGCCGGATGGCCGGTGGTGGCGGTTGGAAATTTCTCCATATGGTTGAATCTTAGCCGTTGGCTGGAGGTTGAAGACAACCGGCCGCCGCCCGATCTACACCAAGATTCGCGCTGGCAATGATTTAACCTATAGGTAATAATTATTCTGATTATTTCAATTCTGTCACACTTTTTGAAAGTGGGGGTTAGATGTACAATACTCTAGAGGGGGGGTGGGGTGAATAGAGTATATTTAAAATATGTTAGGTCCCAAAACAAAAAGTGTTGTTACACCTTTTGCTGTAAACTGAAAGGTGCAGTAATTAAGAAACTGAAAACCAAAAAGTAATAATCATAATCACAGCCACACAGCAAGAACAAAAAGAAAAAGATAAGCAACCAGGCGACACAAGAAGTTTATAGTGGTTACCCAAATCTGGGTAGTCCACTCTTCTACCACCCTTGGTAGGAATCCACTCATATTTTTGATCAGGTGTCTGACACCAATGGGTTTTGATCAGGTCCCCAAAAACCAACTCAAGTCTTTTGGTTAGGAGACTTGTAACCAGGAATCACTTTTGAAGGGAGATGACAACCCTTTATACAGGAGGGGGTGAGAGATTGATTATGTCTTCTCTTTCTCAATAAACTGAGAAGACTTGTGGATTCAATTATCTAAGCAAACAGCTCCCCCTGAGATGTAGAATGGTTCAGGGAAGATCTGGAGCTTTGCTGCAGGGTGATAGGTCTTCAATCAGAGTCCTTGACAAGCAGTGATGCGGGAGCTTCTTGACTGATTTGAAATCTGTTGTCCTTGGAAGTTCTTGAGAGAATATTGAAGAAGAAGACTCTTGATATAGTTTGATTGTTCTTCTTCCTCTGAATGAAGATCAATGACTGTCACTGTAAGCTTCAATATGATTTTTGTGTAAAGCTTTTCTACTGTTGTATGAAATCTTGCAGTCAGTCTGTGTGTATCTTTTTTCTGACTGTTAGACTGAGTATATTCTTGTGCTTGCTTCTTCTGATTGTCGATCTTTTTTCTTCTATGTCTTTTCAAACATTTGAATCCTCTGTAATTAATGCTGACGGCCTAAGAATAATCGGCATTAATGTATTTACCCAATTGTCCCGTGGAAAATCATCAAGTAATATTCCTGAAGAAGACTGTAATTAATACTTCCTCTAACGGCTACATTTAGAGAATGTTTGAGTCATTAATCTGTCAGGAATTATTGCATTTGAGTGAGGATTAAATTCCGGAAATGTCTAAGTCTGGAATCGTCGAACGAATAACAAAATTCGTCGAGCTGAGTTACTAGTTCGTCGAACTGAGGTTTTGTATTCGTCGACCAGAGAACTTCTGTTCGTCGAGCTGAGTTCCAAGTTCTTCGAGCTGATAGCAGAACTTGCATGCTTTAGAACCTTTGCCTTTTCGGTCTGAAGTTCGTCGAGCTGACAATTGCATTCGTCGACTGGAGTTCAGCAAACATTCTGGACTTAGTCGAGTATTTTGTGTTGACCGATATTTTGTGTGTCGACATGAATCTTCTGGTGTCGACACAGGTGGGTGTCGACTGATTAATCTTGGTGTCGACACAAGTCTTCTGGTGTTGACATAGTTGGTATCGACACATGCCGTAAGTGTCGACACAAATCTTCTGGTTCCAGAACTTGTCGACCAAAGAACACAGGTCGTCGACCTGAGGATTCGTCGACCTGAGAAGTTGACTTCGTCGACCTGAGATCTTCTAACAGGAGGTTATTGTGAACTCGAGGTCCAAATTCGTCGAGCTTAGAATCTTGTTTGTCGACCAAAGTCTGAAGTTGGACTTAGAATAATCTGAAGTTACCCTATTCTTCAGTTTGTTGAAGTATCCCAACTTTCATCGACCAGAGAATGAAGATCGTCGAGCTCAGCTCAGGGAAATATCTCAAGATCGTCGAGCTGAGAACACCTTTCATCGACCTGAGTTCGACGAACGTCGAACTCATTTTACTTAGTCTTGAAATCATCTAAGTCTTGAGTCTCTGATGGTCTTGTTGATAGCTGGTCCATCTGATATTGACTCTAAGGACTTGGCCTAGACTCTAGGACACAAATTTGACCCTGGCTATTCATGTTGGGTCACATCCTAAGTTAGTGAACCTAGCCCAAATCAACTAGGGATCCAACAATCTCCCCCTATTTGGGTGAGGTCACTAATAGACTCAAAACATAAACATAAAAATAAACAAAGCAAGAAAAAGATATATCTGGCAGAGAATTACTAACACATGCAGCAGATATATATGTACATAAGCTTTGTTTAAACAAATAACACAGTTTGAAAGCAAATGTAAAGAGAAAAGCAAAGAAATTAAAACAAAGTAAGGATTACTTCTTCTGCTTCTTCTCTATGGTCTTGTCCTCTTTAGGCTTTTCTCCTGGCTTGGTAAACATAATTTCTCTCTTTGGATCCAAAGCATGTCCCTGTATCATTGTCATATCAGCTGCCCCAATAATCTTCAGAGATGTAGTTCTAAGGACAACTGCTTCAGGATGTAGCTTCATGTAATCATCAACATTAAACAGTTTGTTGGCTTTATCAAATCTTTTTAGTTCTTCCTTCCTGTATTTTGACATAGTTGTATATTCTAATATGTATTTGCCTTTAACTTTTGCTTTATTATTCAAGGATAGACCAACAAATTCCTGGAATCTGGCCATTTTAGCAGTGTTAGCTGTTTCAGGATCCTCAAAAGGAATAAGAGGTGAATCTGGTCTTTCAGGACTCTTAGTTTTCTGTTCTGCAGAGAGAGTTGGTTGTTGCTGCTGATACTGTTGATGTTGCTGTTGTTGATTTCCTGAAGAATGATGTCTTTGCTGACTGCTTCCAGATGATCTCCCTTGATGTCTCTGATAAGTTTGCATAGGAGCAGATCTCTGAGAGCTAGAGCCAATGGCACCAGCTGCTGGAGGAGGTGGAGGAGGTGGATCTCTTCTGTATCTTTGAACTGGTGGAGGAGAATTTTTCCTACTTCTTTTCCTCTCCTTTTGCTGATTTTTAGACAGCCACATCCATGCAGGCATTCCTTTATAAGGAGTAATATTTTGAAGGATATAGAATGGGATGTCATTCTTTGAGCTTGGCTTAGCAGCAGGAGGAGGAGGGGTTTTCCTTTTCTTTGACAACATTTTCTTCTTCTTCTTGTCAGTTTCTTCATCTGAATCTTTTTCATCATCATCTTTATCATCTTCACTGGCAGAACTCTGAGGGTTATCATATAGTGCATCCAATGCTTTCAAGGCTTTATCATAAGTGGCAGTCTTTTCTATAGCAGGAGCAAAAGTTTCAAAGACTGGAGTTTCAACAGGAGTTGAAGAAGAGACTATACAAGAATCAGAGGTAACTAGGACAGAGCGTTCAGCTGCTGCCTTATTTTCTTCTTCAATGTCAGTCAAGATCAACTCATCTAGATCTGGCATAGGAGAGTCATCCATCACAAAGATTGGTACTGAGATATCTTTTGGAGGGGATGGAATGACTGTTAAGGTTGGTGCAAAAACTGGAATTACAAAACTGTCATATAGTTGCTTAGCAACTGCTTGACTGATAGAAGGAGTATAAGGCACAATAGCCAAATGTGGCTTAGTGACTGTTGCTGGAAGAGGATGCATATATACAGTATCAAATTTTTTTAGCAATTCTTGTAAATTAATTGTGGGATTGAGGATAAAATCACCAACAGTTTCATCAATGTCCAGATCAGTATCAATAAAATCAATTAAATCATTATCTATACAATCTATATATGCTGCTGTGGGGACTGTAGTATCTGCTAGTGCTGGAGCTGAAGTATCTGAGGTTGTAGCTGCTGCTTCATCATCAGGCATCTCCCCCTACCTGGTTTCAGTGGGGACTGAGGCCAGGCCCCTGACTGAGGAGGGGGCAGCAGTAAGAGTAGATATTTGAGCAGATAAAGAGGTAATGGTGGTAGCAAGAGGTGTAATGGCCTCTGTTATGAGAGATTTAAGAATGGGAGTGATGATGGTGATGATAGAGGAGATAGTAGAGGGGTCCAGTGAGAAAGTGGTAGATGGGGTTGCAGTTAGTGTGGAAGAGGTGGCAACCAGTGAGGGAATGGAGTGTGGAACATCAGGTATGTTAAGGTTTGATGGTGATGAGGATGGAGGGGTGGCATCTTACATCATGGTGTCTATGGGTAGGATGTAAGATGGTATGGAAGAGAGATGTGGAGGAAGTGGAGACTGTGGTGGTGTAAAAATGTAGGTGTCATGAGGGGATTCAGGAGGTGTGGGTGGTTGATTTGCCTGAAGGGAGGAAGATAGAATATCAGTGATGTGAATTGGTAATGATGGGGTGACTGGGGATTGTGTTGTTGTTTGAAGGGGGCTGGAAGAGAAGATGTGGAAGGAATACTCTCTTCAGCAGGTTGGAAGTGGCTTTGATAGCCCTTGTGCCTTCAGAAGCTTTGATGGAAGAGGTGGACGCCTGAGAGGGCTTAGTGATGGTCCTCTCCCATCTGCCAAATAAGGCACAGGTCAGCCTTTTACTGGCATTTATGAATATGGTCTGGGAGACCAGGGATAGCAGCCTTTTCCTGTAGGAAGATTTCTAGAATTCTTCCAAAGCATACTTCCTTCTTAGTATTCTTCTTCTTTATCAAGTCAAACAGAAGTTGTGCCCAGTCTATTTGCTTCTTGTTGACAATTGCACACATAACCAAAAACTGTTGTCTGGTGATGTAGTCGTGTGCTGTGTGTTTTTCGAGTAGCACTTTACCAACCAAGTCTGCTAAGAATTTGTAGGGCGCAGACAAGTGTTTCTTCAATAGTTTATGGGGATTGTCTCCAGCATATTCCATGAGGTTCAACATCATATCAGTCTCCTCTATTTCAAGTTTGAGGTCCTCTTCTCCATTTTTCAATCCAAAAATCTCAGTTAAGAGAATGGGTGCTAAAGAGATTATATTACCCGCGATGGTGCCCGTCAAGATATTCTCTTCTGTTGACGACAGGGTGTATACCCATTCCATGATTTCCATACTATGCAGTTTGATCCTCCTAGTCATCAGGGTTTTGAGTTCCTGCTCTTCAAGGTGTTCCAGGATATACAGAAAGATTTGATCAGAATGTTGAAACGAGTCGAAATCCATATCAAAACCTGTGTCAAACTTCATTCCGGAGAGATTGCTTGCCAGAGCCGCCATTGATATCACCTACAAGAAAGACAGAAAAAATGGCAATCAAGTGCAAGGGAACAAAAAGCGCGGGATGGAGGTCGAAGAAAACCTAGATATAAGCTTTTCCAGAATATGAATCGACAAACTCTGTTCCACGAAAATACAATTAATTCTTCGAACTGAGGTCAATGAAATGAGTTAATAATAAATAATTCGTCGATCTCATTCAGAAGACTTGAAGACAATTCGTCGAACTCCGGTCGACGAATATCTTCTGAAGCAAAGTTCGTTGAGCTCCGATCGACGAAAATTGTTTCACACAGAGAATTCGGCGAACTCCGTTCGATGAATATCTCTCAAACCTTTACCGGTTCCTCAAACTCCGTTTGACGAACTTTGGAAAATTCGTCGAATGCAGACAGAACTTAAGCTAAGTGTTCTCCATTGATCATTCCCAGCTGATTTAGAAAGAAAGCATGATTTTTCTCATCCAAAGGTTTGGTGAATATATCAGCTTTTTGTAAATCACTGTAGATATAGACAAGCTTAATCTTATTTTTATCTACACACTCCCTAATGAACTGATGTCTTATGTCAATATGCTTTGTCCTACTATGGTGAACTGGATTTTGTGCTATGGCTATAGCACTAGTATTATCACAGAATAGGGTTGAATTATTTAAGTTGAACCTATAATTTAGAAGTTGATTTTGTATCCACAGCATATGTTTACAACAGCTGCCTGCTGCAATATATTCTGCTTCAGGAGTTGATGTTGACTGATGATTGCTTCTTACAAAACCAAGATACTAGTCTCATACCCAGGAACTGACAAGTTCCCGAAGTACTTTTTCTATCTACCCTGCATCCAGCAAAATCAGTATCAGAGTATCCAGTTAACTCAAATTCTAATTCAGCAGGATACCATAGGCCTAGATCAGGACAACTCTTTATATATCTTAAAATCCTTTTTAAGAAAATTAGATGAGATTCTTTAGGGTTCACTTGGAACCTAGCACAAAGGTTTGTAGCAAACATAATATCTGACTTACTTGCTGTGAGGTATAATAGGGACCCAACAATGCCCCTATAAAGTTTCTGATCTACAGGTTTTCCTGGTATATCAGAGTCCACAATAGCATTTGTTTCCATGGGAGTTTTCTTTGCTGAGGCATGAGCCATCCCAAACTTCTTTAGAAGTTCTTTAGCATATTTTGCTTGTGAGATGAAGATGCCATCAGGGAGTTCATTCACTTGGAGACCAAGGAAATATGAAAGCTCTCCCATGCTACTCATTTCAAATTTAGAATGCATAAGGTCAGAAAACCTCTTGCATAATTGTGAATCTGTAGAGCCAAATATGATGTCATCTACATAGATTTGTACTAACAAAATTTGGTACTTATGATGTCTAGTGAAAAGAGTTCCTCTTATAAATTTATGCTCTAATAAGAAACTTGCTAAGGTCTCATACCAAGCTCTTGGAGCTTGCTTTAGACCATAAAGATCCTTATTTAATCTAAAAACATAAGAGGGATAAGTTGGAGAAACAAAACCTGGAGGTTGTTCTAGATAGACCTCTTCTTGTAGTACTCCATTTAAGAAGGCACTTTTCACATCCATTTGAAAGACTTTGAACCTTTTGAATGCTGCATAGGCAAGGAAAATCCTTATAGCTTCCAACCTTGCAACAGGTGCAAAGGTTTGATCATAGTCAATTCCTTCCTCTTGCCTATATCCTTGAGCAACAAGTCTAGCCTTGTTCCTCACAAAAACTCCTTGGGCATCAAGCATATTCCTGAAAACCCATTTGATTATAATAACTGGGTAGTTTTGGGGTCTTGGAACCAAATCCCAAACTCTACATCTTTTAAATTGGTTTAATTCCTCTTGCATTGCAAGGATCCAGTGGGGATCTTGCTCAGCATCATGAATGGTGAGAGGTTCAACCTGAGAGAGAAAACAGGCATGCATCAAGTCTTGGTTGAGTTGATGCCTATTCTGTACACCTGCCGATATGTCTCTAATTACTTGAGATCTGGGGTGATCCCTAAGTGTGACAAAATCAGTGGGTGGAGTTGGTTGTGCAATAACATTTTGAATAAATTCCTCTTGTGGAATTATATTTGCTGTTGGTTGAGGCTCATGTTCTTCAGCTTCATCTTCTTCACTATCTTCAATGACCTGTGGAGAGGGATGAGTGGGAACCTCTTGGGTGAGGTTTAGTCCATCCAATATCTCACACAAGTGGGGTACCTGCAAGTTGTTAATGGTAGAAACTTCTTTCTCCTTGCAATAAATGTTAGTTTCATCAAAATAAACATGAATTGACTCTTCTACTTTTAATGTTGATTTATTGAATACCCTATAAGCCTTGCTTACTTGGGAGTATCCTAGAAACACTCTCACTGCAACCTTAGCTTCAAACTTTTTAATATATTTCTTGTTGTTATTGTGTATATAACATGTACAACCAAAAACTTTAAAATAGTTTATTTTAGGTTTCTTCCCTTTGAGTAATTCATAGGGAGTCTTGTTCTTCAGTTTTTGAATTAAACTCCTATTGAGGACATAGTTTGCAGTGCTTACAGCCTCTGCCCAAAAGGTTAGTGGCATGTATGCATCAGCAAGTATTGTACCTGCAGCTTCAATGAGTGTTCTATTTTTCCTTTCAGCTACCCCATTTTGTTGGGGAGTTCTAGGAGCTGAGAAGCAATGCCTGATACCTTCCTTCTCACAGAACTCATGCATAAGAAGAGACTCAAACTCTGTGCCATGATCACTTCTGATCAATGCAACATGAGTAGAGAACTCAATCTGTATGGTCCTGAGAAAATCTGTAAGTACCTTGAATGTATCTGACTTTGTTCTCAGAAAGAATACCCAACTGAACCTGGAGAAGTCATCCACTATAACTAAAGTGTAAGATTTCCCTCCTAGGAATTGTACAGCTATGGGTCCAAAAAGATCCAAGTGTAGCAGGTACAGGATCCTTGGTAAATCAGTCTTATTAATTGATTTGAAACTAGTTTTAGTTTGTTTGCCTAATTGACAAGCCCTGCAGAGACCTTCCTTCTTGTAGGGAGCAGAAGGAAGACCTCTAACAAGGTTTTGCTTAGATAACCTAGCAATATTTTTCAGATTTACATGTCCTAGTCTTTTGTGCCATAAGTCATTCTGATTACTAGTTAAATTCAGTAAGCAGATATCAGGTGTGGCAGAAGAAATGTTTACTAAGTAAATGTTTCCTTGTCTACTTCCAGTTAAAACAGTTTTGTTATTTTTATCAATGATAGAGCAAGTAGAAGGGTTAAAGTATACCTGATAACAATCATCACATAATTTACTTATGAAGATGAGGTTATGTTTCAGTCCACTTACATATGTCACTTTTTTGAATGTGACAGCTCCTATTTTTACTTCTCCCACTCCTTCTGACTGTCCACATTTTGAGTCACCAAAAATGACTTTTGGCCCCAGCTTGGACTTATAGTTGAGTAGGCTGTCCTTGGTGCCAGTCATATGCTTGGAATAGCCACTGTCCAGGTACTAAGTTTCATTTACCCCTGGACAATTCTTCACCTGCAATACAAACAGTTAGTGATTTTTGACCCAGGTTACCTTGGGCCCTTTGTATGGTTGATAAGAGAAACTAGTAATAACAGAAAATTCTGGCTGGGATTTATATCCTAGGGGTGGTATCTCCTAGGTGGAATGGTCCAGTCAGCTATGGGATTAAATGATTTCCTAGAAGTCTTTAAGTTTCTGTTAAAGTTACAGTTTTGGTTAAGTCTTCCTGGGTTCGATGAATTTATGTAAGTTCGTCGACCAGAGTTCAACGAATTGGGTTGAGATCGTTGATCGCTGCCCAGAGAATAAACATGTTCATTCTCTGCGCCCTACGTTCGTCGATCTCTGCTTGACGAACCATACAAATTTCGTCGATCGCAGTTAGACGAATAATAATAACTATAGTTGGCGTTCAGAGTTCGTCGATTGGGGTTCGATGAACTAGCCCTTTTTCGTCGATCGGAGGTCGACGAAAATTGCCGAACTTTGTTTTTATTAGGTGTTTTTGGGTTTTCAATTTTGTTCTTAGTTTGAATTTGTTCAAGAATTTTATTTACCTTATATACTTACTCAGTATTCTTCTTTCCTTTCTCAGAAATAAAATTTATGGGTTGTGACATGTGGTTTTTCTGAATAGTGGGTGGTTCACTAGATGATGCACCTAATCCTAACTTACTTCTATTAAATCTAGCATTGGATATGTTGGTGATTACTGCTAGTTGTTTGCTTCTTCCATTTAATGGTTCTTCTAGCTGTTTTGCCTTATTTAATTCATCTTTCAGAAGGGTGATTTGTTCACTAAACATATCTATTTCATTTTTCAATTTAGTATTTTCTAATACTAAGCTATCATAGTTAACTTGCGTATCTCTGATAAGTTTGATTTCCTTCTCAGAGTTGATTAAATCTAAACACATGATTTTAAAATCTGATTTAAAAGATTCTAAATTATAATCAAAGCATGATAATACATGGTCAGCTTCTAATTCAGAAGCTTCCTCATTTTCTGACTCTCCTTCTTCTGAGTTACTTCTTGAGGCATCAATTTCCATGAGTCAAACCTCTTTTGCTCTTTATTCTTCTTCATCTTCACTGGACCTTGAAGATGTTGACTCCTCTTCAGTCTCACTCCAAGTCTCAGCTACAAACCCCTTTTCCTTCCTCTTGGTTTGCTGGAAGAGGGTTTACTGGTGAACTATTTTCTGGAATCCTTTTCCTTTTTCTTCTCTTCTCCATCTTCTGATTCTCTGGACACTCAGAGAGGAAGTTCCCAAGATTTCTGCATCCATAACACACCACTTCCTTTATTGGTGTCTTATCATACTTTGGCCTGTCACCCTTTCTTGATGACTTCCTCCTGAAGTCCTTTTTAGCCATCTTGAAGAATCTCTTTGCAAAGAGACTCATGAGCTCTTCATTTGATGCAGTGGATTCTGATTCTTTTGAGGCTTTGAATGCTAAGTTCTGATCTCTTCTGGTTGCAGGAGGTGTTCTTTGTTCAGCAGCCTCCCTTGTCTTAATTAACTGCTCATAAGATTTCAGTTTGCCCAGTAGAGATTCAGTTGACATATCATTCAAGCATCTGGTCTCCTGGATGGGCCAAATGCTTGTGTCCGATGAGCTTGGGAAGCACATCAGAATTTTGTCATTCACTTCAGTAAGAGTGATGACCTTTTCCAGAGTTTTTAGCTCATTAATAATTGAGCTTAATCTGTTATACATCTCTGACACTATCTCAGCTTCATGTTTCTTGAAATTCTCATATTGGGATATGAGATTGGATCTCCTGTCCTTCATTTCATCAGCCGATCCATCAACCATTTGGTTTAAGGAGTCCCAAATGGCTTTGCTGATGCACACTCAGCAACCTTCTGGAAAATATCATCAGACATTGTTTGTGCTAATATGTTCATGGCTTTTGCATCATCCATCTTGGATTTCCTATAAGCATCATTATAATCTAGAGGAGGTACTGCAGTCATATTTGTGGAAGTGCTTGGAGGAGCTACAGGTGCTGGAGGTACTCCTGTTAAGATGGAAGCAAAGATATCTTCATCAATAGAATTCATATACAATTTGATTCTTGCCTTCCAGATTCCAAACTTTTGCAATTTGCAAACTAGAGGTCTGGTGCTTGCATAATCTTTGTTCTGTGCCATGGCTATGGTTCTACTTTAAAATGTGAACAAAGTGATATGTAGATCTAACACAGGATCTTTGGTTCAAGGATTAACTTGTGCAACCAAAGGAACCTTGCTCTAATACCAATTGAAAGTGAGGGTTAGATCTATAATACTTTAGAGGGGGCTTAATAGAGTATATTTAAAATATGTTAGGTCCCAAAACAAAAAGTTCTGTTACAGCTTTTGCTGTAAACTGAAAGGTGCAGTAATTAAGAAACTAAAAACCAAAAAGTAATAATCCTAATCACAGCCACACAACAAGAACAAAAAGAAAAAGATAAGCAACTAGATGACACAAGAAGTTTATAGTGGTTCCCCAAATCTGGGTAGTCCACTCTTATACCACCTTTGGTAGGAATTCACTCAGGTTTTTGATCAGGTGCCTAACACCAATGGGTTTTGATCAGGTCCCGTAAAACCAACTCAAGTCTTTTGGTTAGGAGACTTGCAACCAGGAATGACTTTTGAAGGGAGATGACAACCCTTTATACAGGAGGGGGTGAGAGAGTGATTATGTCTTCTCTTTCTCAATAAACTGAGAAGACTTGTGGATTCAATGATGTTAGCAAACAGCTCCCCCTGAGAAGTAGAATTATTCAGGGAAGATCTGGAGCTTTGATGCAGGGTGATAGGTCTTCAATTAGAGTCCTTGACAAGCAGTGATGCAGGAGCTTCTTGACTGATTTGAAATCTGTTGTCCTTGGAAGTCCTGGAGAGAATATTGAAGAAGAATACTCTTGCTATAGTTTGATTGTTCTTCTTCCTCTGAATGAAGATCACTACCTGTCACTGTAAGCTTCAATATGATTTTTGTGTAAAGCTTTTCTACTGCTGTATGAAATCTTGCAGTCAGTCTGTGTGTATCTATTTTTCTGACTATTAGACTGAGTATATTCTTGTTCTTGCTTCTTCTGATTGTCGATCTTCTTTTCTTCTATGTATTTTCAAATATTTGAATCCTCTGTAATTAATGCTGATGGCCTAAGAATAATCGGTATTAATGTATTTCCCCAACTGTCTCGTGGAAAATCAGCAAGTAATATTCCTGAAGAAGACTGTAATTAATGCTTCCTATAACGGCTACATTCAGAGAATGTTTGAGTCAATAATTTTTCAGGAATTATTGCATTTGAGTGAGGATTAAATGCCGGAAATGGTTAAGTCTGGAATCGGCGAACAAATAACAGAATTCATCGAGCTGAGTTACTAGTTCGTCGAACTGAGGTTTTGTATTCGTCGACCAGACAACTTCTGTTCATCGAGCTGAGTTCCAAGTTCGTTGAGCTGATAGAAGAACTTGCATGCTTCAGAACCTTTGCCTTTTCTATCTGAAGTTCGTTGAGCTGACAGTTGCATTCATCGACTGGAGTTCAGTAACCATTTTGGACTTAGTCGAGTATTTTGTGTTGACTGATATTCTGTGTGTCGACATGAATCTTCTGGTGTCGACACAAGTGGGTGTCGACTGATTAATCTTGGTGTCAACACAAGTCTTCTGGTGTTGACATAGTTGGTGTCGACACATGCCCTAAGTGTCGACACAAATCTTTTGGTTCCAGAAATCATCGACCGAAGAATATAGTTCGTCGACCTGAGGATTCGTCGGCCTGAGAAGTTGACTTCATCGACCTGAGATCTTCTAACAGGTGGTTGTTGTGAACTTGAGGTCCAAATTCGTCGAGCTCAGAATCTTGTTCGTCGACCAAAGTCTGAAGTTGGACTTAGAATAATCTGAAGTTACCCTGTTCTTCAGTTTGTTGAAGTATCCAAATTTTCGTCGACCAGAGATTGAAGATCGTCGAGCTCAGCTCAGAGAAATATCTCAAGATCGTCGAGCTGAGAACTCCTTTCGTCGACCTGAGTTCGACGAACGTCGAACTCATTTTACTTAGTCTTGAAATATTCTAAGTATTGAGTAGCTGATGGTCTTGTTGATAGCTGGTCCATCTGATTTTGACTCTAAGGACTTGGCCTAGACTCTAGGACACAAATTTGACCCTGGCTATATATGTTCGGTCACATCCTAAGTTAGTGAACCTAGCCCAAATCAACTAGGGATCCAACACTTTTACTATTTAAAGTTTTAAATTATTAAAAAAAACTTTAGAAGCTCTATATGAGAAAATGGTAAACACATGATTTGTAGCTCTATGGGTCTACTTTAATTCAAAATTTTGGTTGCCTGGTTTGACCAGGACACTCATTTTTGTGGGATCTATACCTTGGGTTTGACAGAAATTAAAATGGTTGCCCACACTTCATTTCTTATCCAAATGACTTGAAATTTGGACAAGGAGTCACCCTACTCCATACCTAGGCTTCCCCAAAAATGGGAATTTTTGGGGATAAGTTTTCTGTAGTTTTTGAAGTAATTTAATATTCTTAGGGTAAATTAATTAGGTACCCTAATTTCCTCCAAACCCTCAAAAATCTTGGTGAGTAGTCCTTGATGTCTTCAGGGGGCTGTGTATAAAGTTTCATCTCAGTTGGAGTTGATTTGGTTGGGAAATAAACAAACCGTTGTCTAGCCCTAATGAGGGGTATTTAAGTGAAAAGTATACTTTGAGTTTTAGGTGGCCAAATTATCTCAACAGAGGTTGAAATTTTGGCACCTGACTTGGCATGACTTTTAACACCCTCCCTTGGAAGATGGGGTGGATTGGAATAGATTTGACTTAGGACCTAAGACCAAACCCTAAGGATGGGCTTTTGTGTCTTGTGAGGGGCATGGGGTCAAAAGACCTTTTATGGAGTTGAAATTTGGTTGGGAGGGTACCTGGGTAGCTAAAACCCTCTTGTAAAAATCTTAGGGGATTTGGAAATGGGTAGGCCCCACAAAAGCCTAACCCTAGTTTAGGGACAAAATTTTTAGTGATTGAATAGGTTACTAAAACTCATTGAATAGTGATGAAACTTGGGTAGTATAGTCTTAGGTTTAAGATGAACCTCTGGAAATTTAATTGGAAATCTTGAATCAATAATCTTGGTACTTCCTTTGTAATGCAAGAGTAAGCCCTACTTAATCATTTGGTTATTGTGAGCTCACTGTCCATTGGAATATCATAAATATCAGGCAGAAGGAGTTTCCGAACATTATTCTCATGTTTGAATTTTATTAGAATTTTTGAATACATATTTACAGTACCTACTTCACAAGATTATTAATTTGGAATCTGATTCAATATTTTATTTAGAGCTCATCATTTGTTGAGAAATTGTGAAACTTTGTCAGTAATGATCTTAGGTCAACATGCTTTGGTGGAAAGTTTTGTTACAATTTTTAAATGAATAATTTCTATACTTAATGAATAAAATTGCCAATATGAACATTTGATCAAAATTAGCTTAGAGCTCCTCATTAACTTATAAATTACGAAACTTGGCATGGAGTATTTATTTTTCCTTACAATCAACCTTGAATTTTCTCAAAATTTTGGAAGTATTTTTGCTGTGCTTGTTTCTTAAAATGATTTATTGTAGGTTATATTCAAAATTAGGGTTGGCGGTCTACACTTGCAAAGAAAATTGGAAGACCTTGGATTCTAAGTTAAATGGTCATCTTGTAATTATCATAAATTTTAAGGAGCATTTGCATGTCTGAAATTGACACTTTATGTTCAAACATGAGTTTTTGGATTACTTGAGAAATTAATTAAATTATCAGATAAATTAGGAAAATTATGAATTTCTGGATTTAAGACAAACATGTCATGATAGACCTCCAATAATTATTATAGGGTTATTGGATGATTATTTTGAGTACCTCCCATTGTACGCACCATATAGCTTAGGATGGTCCGCGATTAGTAAGAACTGCAGAAGTCGAGGTATGGTTCCAGATGAACTTAGGGAGTTGAGATTTTTGTCTGATAAGGGAAATGAGACTATCAACAGAAGTCGTGATGAGGAGTGGGGAGTTTGGCTAGTATTATGACGTGCTCGGAGTCGACGAAACATCGTCTTCCCCGTAGGAGAGAAAGTGTCAAATACTATAGGGTTAGATACAGTACAACAAGTAAGGGTTTGGGAAATTTGATAGCAACCAACAATAGTAAGTGTCTTGCGAAAGGAGCTTTGGGCATAATGCCATCATAGTTCCTAGTGACCTTGAGAGCCCTTCACGGGGAATACCTTGGGCAGTCCTGGTATAACCTAGACAATAGTAATAAAATATTACAAGAGCAACTTGTATAACTAGGGTTGCACATTCACACACCCCCGTAGATCGGGAGGTTGATTAGGTTGTTTAGATTGCTATCCGGATGGTTCGTTCGGAAGTTAGATGCACAGACGGATAGTCGGAGAGACAGTGGCTCAAAAGGTTTTGGATACAAAATAAGGTGGTGGGTTTTCGGTATCGGACGGTCATTCACACCGACGTCGATAAATTGACTCGACGGTGTGGCACACTTAGCCAAAGGAAGTCTGGTGGTTATGGCCAGCATTAGTATGCGGATACTCTAGGTTGTGTTCTTCTAGATCCATACGGGAGGGCTAGGCCTGGTAGTGTGGATACCCGCCTAGGAGTGGGGGGCCCGACCCACTATCTCCGTTTGCCACTATGGAGGTTCCTGGGAGTGAAGCTAGCTGCCCAAATAGGGGGAACTAAAGGTCGGTGCGCATAAATTCGTGTGCATGAGTTTCACTTGCATGAATCATGACATAAAATAATTACATACAACCGACACCCCAACGTATAAATTGGTATGAGACTTTTTATACGATGGGAGCCTTGCTGAAGACCCCTTAACTTATATGTTTGTATGGGCATTCATATAAGTTAAGGTTACTTATTTGTTACTTATTTTTCTTACATATGTTGCTTATTTTACTTGCTTACCATCCTGCATACTATTATAGAACTGCTAGCTTGTACCTTTCTTACTTAGCCTTTTAAATAATATAAATAACTGTTAGACTATTTCCACTGTCACCTGCCACTTGTATTCTCCACCTTTGTAGCTTCCCTTTCCTCCTCCCCGCTCGGTGCCTCAGAGCCATGGGGGTGGGGTAGGGGATGATAAGGCTTAGTATTTATGACTAATGGTTTTCGGACCACAACATTACAGGGCCTCCGGATGGGAGACAGGGAACAACAGCTCAGGGACCAGAACCAGCGCTGTACGGTGCGTATGGAGGTGGGCAAGTCTAATACTGGAGCACCGATGACTAGCTCTATGAGTGATTAGCAGTTTTTATAGCTTCCGCGAGGGATTGTTGATGGGCCCGCGAACAGACTCTTACTGTGGTTGGTTCGGTGAGTCGATCACCGCGGGCTTGCTTAGGTAGGCAAGTGCACCTATCGCAAGTAGTACTCGATATTCGGGGGAATACCGAGGTTGTATTGTTCTCGGGGTCGTGTTGACTATTCTTACTCCTCCGGGAGGACTATTATTTTACTGAAAGAAAGGTGGATTTTTTTACTTAATAAAAGACGGAAAAGCAAAGGAGCGAAAAAACGATTTAGAAAATATTCGATGAAGGGTTAACGCTCGGCATCGAATCGGATTAAGACTAAAACAATTTTTAATAATTATAGGACTTAGTTTTCAAATTAATAATAAGGCAACTTGGCCGTGGAGGTTCCATAAATGTGAGCTCACCTAGCTATAGGGATATCGCTCACCTAAACGTTAAGACTATTCGACCGAACGTTAGTCCGACGAAGGATTCCTCTTAACGCCCGCTTTACGCTAAGAACCCCGCTATTGGGTGGGGAACCCAATCCTGTAGAATTACGCTTGTCCTCTTTCGAGGGTATGCACGCAACTCTATATACCCAGGGGTGATTGGTCCATATGCACGGCCTCTCGGCTAGCTAGCATATGGACTACGGAAATAGGGCCCACACATCGATATGTGGTCATATGCGTCGTAAACCCGGGGTAAACGTTAAGTCCTTAAATTAAAATGAAAATAAAGAGCTTCAATTATTAGAAATCATTTTAAATGTCCCAATGCTCTTCGATGCTGAGGCTAATAGCGATTAGCCACACATCGGTATGGGGACGGCTTATAATTTAGTGAGGCGCGAGTTCGAAATTAAACGCTAAACGATTATAAGAAGGGGACATAAGAAAAATAACAAACATTTAGAAAACTGAAAAATTAGCTAAAACAAGAACTCACGCACACTCCAAATTATAAATTAAACAGAAACTAAGTTACACATAAAAGAAATTTGCATAATTGAAATTTGCGAGTCCCACTCAAACGAGTGGGGGCGGTAAATAAAAGCTGAAAATTGCAAGTCCTACTCAAACGAATAGGATTGAAATGAAAGCGAGTCCTACTCAAATGAGTAGGAGAAAATAAATGCGATTACATGGCTTTCTCAAATATTTAATGGGAAATAAAGGTCCGTCCATTTAACTCAAGTGAGTAGGCGGAAAAATAAAGAAAGAAAATTACAAGTCCTACTCGAACGAGTAGGCGGAAATAAAGTCCGGTCATTTAACTCAAGTGAGTAGGCGGAAAAATAAAGAAAGAAAATAACAAGTTCTACTCAAATGAGTAGGACTGAAAATGAAAACGATGTGCCATTTAACTCTTAACAAGTAGGCGGAAATAAATACACACAAACACACACACTCCATATGAATTTCAAGAAAGCAATAAAGCTAACACCTACACTCACACACTCTACATAATTTGAACAAAGCATTAAAAGAAAGCATTAAAAGAAAGCATTAAAATTTAACACCTACACTCACACACTCTACACAATTTGAATCAAAGCATCAAAACATTATTATCATACACTCACACACACAAATTAAAAGCAAAATGAAAGTTATCTAAAAATTAAAACTTTTACTTTTTCATGCTTAGGTTTTGCCAAAAAAAATAAAAAGAAGAAATTACAATTTTAGAAGACAAAAGTTTTTCAAAACATATTAAAAACCAAAGTTTTTGGAAATTAAAATTTCAACATTTCATAAATTTCTAACAAAACCTATCATGAGACAAATTAAAATCATCTAAAGTAAATAAATTACACTCATACACACACACACACATTTCATAAATGAAGAACAAAGATGAAACCAAGGATAAAAAGGAGAAGGAAAGTGGGCACAAGTGTTCATTCCAAAGACAAATAAGAAGAGAAAATCTAACATTTTTATTACTTAAAGGAAACTATTACAAGCTATTACAAGAGCTAAAGCTAAAGCAAAAACAAACATGAAAGAAAGGGGGGAGAAATCTCCTTACATAGCTCTAGAAATCACGGATGCGGCCCACAAAAAGACACTAAAATGGCCCAAAAATCTGAACCCTTGGACCTTACAGAATTGGGCAATTTATAGGCAAAAAATTCTAAGTACACGCCCTCCGTCACGGGCGTGTAGGGGGGGCGTGTTAGTACTATTCATGAAGGCGGCCAGCGATTGGACAGGAAAGTTGACTTCGGGCTGAGTTCGCGGCAGTCACGCCCCAGGTCACGGGCGTGACTCTGGGCGTGTCGGGGAGGTAGAACCGGGCGCGGGTTGCGCCGAAAGTCTTCGGCAGCATCTTGTCGGGCTAGCTAGAAAGGTCACGCCCCAGGTCACGGGCATGCCTCTGGGCGTGTCAGTTGGTGTCGACACTCGACGAATGTCGAGCGGAAAGTGTCGAGTTGAAATTGTTGAGCTGAGATTGAGTCACGCCCTAGGTCACGGGCGTGACGCTGGGCGTGACTGTTGGTGTCGACACTCGACGATCGTCGAGCGGAAAGTGTCGAGAGGAGAGGACACGGGCTTGGGTCATGCCCCGTGTCGGGTGACACGGGCGTGTCACCAGGCGTGTCAAGCTTGTACTTCAGAAATCTTCCGATTTCACGGGAAATGCAATGTCACGGCCCGGTCACGGGCGTGACCAAATTGTCACCGGCGTGTACTGCCCAATTTTGGCAGATTTTGAACTTTTTCTGCAAAATAAAATAAAACAAGTTAGTAATAAATTTACAAGAATAGGAGCATTTTATTGAACAAAAATAAGTAAAAACGACGAAAATAAATGAAAATGACTAAATTAATATGCACAAAAATACGTATATGTACAATTCATCAAATACCCCCATACTTAGGCTTTTGCTATTCCAGAGCAAACGTTTGAGGTGAATCTATAAGGAATAAAAAAAACTCTAAGTTTAGCTATCGCTTAATCAATCATAAGAGAGATCGAAATAAATATACGGGGTGTAAGAGTTAAGTCCTAAAAGTATGTAGTTGATTTAAATAGCGCAAAAGTTTTGGCCAAAAGACTTCTTGATGTAATCAAATAGAAGGCAACATTTGTAATGGTTAGATTAACGAAAATAGTTTGGAATTATAAGAACTCTAGCTTATACGAGTGCTACTGGAAATAATACAATTTACTAATTATGCTCTCAAAAAGATTTTTGAATTAATTCTAGAATCGTGTAATTGGCTAAGGGGGTAGTGGGTTTATGAAGAGGGTTTTGATATTTGAGGTGAGGTAATTTTTTCTCGAACCTCCATTTTTTTTCTTTTGGATTATTAGGAAAACGAAATCTTATTTTCCTAATATAATTTTTGTTTTTCAACTTCATAAGAATTAACCCAATGTATATTTGTAGGTGTAATGAATTTTATCCTCTTACTCCATATATAATCTTTTTAAAATTATTGGGTGTCTATGTTTACGAAACGAAATCTTATTCCCATTGACATAGGATCTTTTAAGGATAAAAGTTTTCATGCCAAGTAGGTCATGAAAAGTAAGGGGAGAAAGGAAAACTAGATTTTAATCCTAAAAATTTTTGAGAGCAACCTTAATAATTTGTACGTTCCAATGTTTCAGAAAGCTAAAAGTAAGTATAATAGAATTCTATAGTCGTTATTTCCTAACATAATATACGTGCTCCTATCAATGAAAAATTAGAAGTAGTGCCTAAAACGAGTTTGCTATTTTTAACAAAGCATAAAGAATTCTTTAAAACTTAACCCCGGGTATTTAAATTTTTCACTCAATAATTAACAAATGGGTAGTGAACAAAGAATTAATCAAATTCACATATAAATAAACTCAAAACTGAATTTTTGGATAGCAAAAAAGTTAAGGATGAAATATTTGATTTATTTGTTTCAAAACATTTTTTTTTTATTTTTATAGTTTTTATCATCATTTTTTTTGTTTTTCATTTATTATCTTTTTTTGTATTTTTGGTTTTCTCAATTTTTTTGTTATTTATTATCTTACTCCATATTTTTTTTCTTTTTCATTTATTATCGTTTTTTGTATTTTTTTTAAGAGAATTTTCATTTTATGTACAAAATCAAGGGAGAAAAAAAGAGTGGTTTTTACAAGAATGAGAAAGGGGGAGAGAGAAAAGATTATGTACAAAAAATAAAAAAAATATTTACAAAGTGAAACTAAATATTATTGTTTTTTTTGTTTTGTTATATATTATTTTTTAATTTGTTTTTGAGTTTTGGGAAAAAAGAAAGAAAGAAAATTTTTTTTTTTTGGATTTTTCATTTTAATTTTTTTTCATTTTAAGATGTTTTTTAATTTTTTTTTGTTTTTGTTTTATTGTTATATGTATTTTTTTGTATTTTTGAAATGCAGAAAAAAATGAAGTGCAGAAAGTAAAGCACGAAATTACCCCCATACTTAAGTCCAAAATTGTCCCCAATGTTGTAACGTAAGTATGCAGAACAAAAATTAAAATGCGATATGTACAAAAGTAAAGAGAGGGGGGGGGTAGAAACGTCCCTGAAACGCGTTCGGGGAAGTCCAATCAGAAACCCTGCGTTTATTAGAAAAAAACAGTAAAGGTAATAAGGAAAGAGCGAAAAAGATAAGCGAGGGGTGCCTCCCAGGAGCGCTTTGTTTATAGTCGTGTAGCTTGACTATATTGGCGGGTTTATAATGTGGAGGAAAGTTATGGTTTCGCTAAAACTGATCACTGGGTCGCCTGCTATATAAGACTTTAACAGATGACCGTTTACCTTAAATGAACCTTTGTCCGGGTGGGAGACGAGTACGGTTCCATATGGAAAAACTTCTTCAACTAGGAAGGGACCGGACCATCTAGATTTTAATTTACCTGGAAAAAGCCTAAGACGTGAATTGTAAAGAAGGACAAGATCGCCCGGAGAAAATAATTTTTGGGACTTGATTTTTCGATCATGATATAACTTAGAGCGCTCCTTATAGAATTTATTGCTCTCGTAAGCGTTCGCACGCTATTCACCGAGCTCGTTTAGTTACAGTTTTCTATTCTGAGCGGCTAAGTTGGAGTCGAGGTTTAAGAGTTTTAAAGCACAAAGAGCGCGATGCTCTAATTCTACGGGTAAATGACACGCTTTGCCGTAGACTAACTGGAACGGCGTACAACCAATTGCGATTTTGTATGCCGTCCGATACGCCCACAACGCATCGTCGAGTTTAACGGACCAATCTTTCCTATTTAGCGAAACGGTTTTTTCTAAAATTCGCTTAATCTCTCGATTCACTACCTCAACTTGGCCACTTGTTTGCGGGTGGTAGGGGGTGGCAAGCTTGTGCGTGACTCCGTATTTAGCTAACGTCTTAGCCATAAGAGCATTACAGAAATGTGTTCTCCTATCACTAACAATTGCGCGAGGCGTGCCGAAGCGAGAAAATAGTTTTTTAAGAAATGTAAAGACGACTCGCGCATCATTGGTGGGGAGAGTTTGCGCTTCCGCCCACCTTGATACGTAGTCGACCGCCACTAAAATATACATATTTTTGAAAGATGGAGGTAGGGGGCCAACAAACTCTATGCCCCATAAATCGAAGACTTCGCACTCTAAAAACATATTTTGGGGCATCTCGTCGCGACGAGAGATTTACCCGACCGCTGACAGCTATCGCATGCGCGCACAAAATTATGCGCGTCTTTGAAGAGAGTGGGCCAAAAGTAGCCCGCCTCTAGCGCCTTCCGAGCGGTCCGGTTGGCTTGATAATGCCCACCGGCTGGACCCTCGTGGCAGTGCTTAAGAATTTGCAAGCACTCCACACCCGCAACGCATCTTCGGACTGCTTGGTCCGCGCAGATACGAAAAAGAAATGGGTCCTCCCAAAAGAAAATTTTCAAGTCAGAAAAGAATTTCTTCTTTTGATGACTTGAAAACTCTTTTGGAAGCACCCGCGCTACTAAGTAATTTGCAAAATCTGCGAACCTAGGCGAAGATGACGAAGAACTAATGGCAAGGAGGCGTTCCTCGGGGAATCTGTCATTTATTTCAGATTCGACGAGTGCTTCCGCACCCGGATTTTCTAAAAAGGAGAGGTGGTCTGCCGCTAGATTTTCCGCTCCCCGCTTATCTCGAATCTCCAAATCAAACTCTTGTAGGAGGAGAATCCATCGAAGAAGGAGGGGCTTCGCGTCATTTTTAGCTAATAAATATTTAAGCGTGGAGTGATCGGTAAAAACGGTAACTTTAGATAGCGCTATATACGAGCGAAACTTATCAAAAGCGAAAACGACGGCAAAGAGTTCCTTTTCCGTTGTCGTGTTATTTACTTGTGCGGAAGTGAGCGTCTTGCTAGCGTAATAAATAGGATGAAAATGTTTTTCTACGCGTTGGCCAAGAATGGCACCTAAGGCAATATCACTAGCGTCGCACATTATTTCGAATGGAAGGGACCAATTAGGGGCCACTAAAATTGGTGAAGTGATAAGTTTTTGTTTTATTAAATTAAAGGCGGACTCGCATTCGCTACTAAAGATGAAACGTGATTCCTTTTCCAAGAGGTGAGTAAGCGGCTTTGTTATTTTTGAAAAGTCTTGAATGAAGCGTCGATAAAAGCCCGCATGGCCTAAGAAACTCCTAATAGATTTTACGTTTGTTGGATGCGGAAGTTTTTCTATAATTTATATCTTGGCCTTATCCACCTTTATCCCCTTAGACGAAATCATATGGCCGAGGACCAAACCTCCTCGAACCATAAAGTTGCATTTTTCCCAATTTAAAACAAAGCTTGTGTCCTCGCATCGTTTAAGGACACGATCTAAATTGTGAAGGCAATCGGGAAAAGAGCGTCCGAAAATAGAGAAGTCATCCATAAAGACTTCCATAATGTCTTCTACTAGCTCGCCAAAGATCGCTAGCATACATCTTTGGAATGTAGCCGGCGCATTGCAGAGTCCAAATGGCATTCTTCGATATGCGAAGGTGCCAAACAGGCAAGTAAAAGTTGTTTTCTCTTGATCATCGGGGGAAATGGGGATTTGGAAAAACCCCGATAAACCATCAAGAAAACAATAATACGGATGACCGGATAAACGCTCTAAAATCTGGTCCAAAAATGGCAGAGGGAAATGGTCCTTGCGGGTGGCATCATTAAGTTTTCTATAATCGATGCACACTCGCCAACCCGTAACAGTACGAGTTGGGACGAGCTCGTTATGCTCATTCGCCACTACGGTAAGACCGCCCTTCTTGGGCACGACATGCACGGGACTAACCCATGCACTGTCCGAAATAGGGTAGATAATCCCTGCATCTAATAACTTAATAATTTCGGCTTTAACGACGTCTTTCATGTTTGGGTTAAGACGACGTTGCGGCTGAATCGTTTTGTGGCAATTATCGTTAAGGAAAATCTTATGGGTGCAAAAGGAGGGGCTAATCCCCTTTAAGTCAGAGATTTGCCACCCAATTGCATGGCGATGTTTAAATAAAACTTCCAATAAATCGGAAGTCTCCGAATCACTCAAGTCCGAAGAAATGATAACGGGAAGCGTATCGCCTTTTCCCAAAAATGCTTATTTGAGTGATGCGGGTAAGGGTTTGAGGTCTAGGATGGGCGGTTCTTCTAGGGAGGTTTTAATGCCTATGTCTTTCTTACCAATTGGTTCGAAAGGCAAGTTTAAAGAAGTATCCTCATCGCATTTAAAATTTTCGAGCGCATAAATATCATCGTTTAAAAATACGGACTCGAAAACGGGAGAAGAACGATCTCCAAAAAAGGTATCTAAAGAGTAGCAGAAATCGTCACTCGATGACAAATTGTCCATCGAGGGATTAATAGAGAAAGTAACCTGATCATTGCCTACTCGGAGGAGAAGACTACTATTACTAACATCTATTAGTGCGTGGGAGGTGGCGAGTAAAGGGCGACCGAGTATTATTGGTACCTCGGCGTCCTCCTCGATATCTAAGATGACGAAGTGTACCGGGAAGGTAAACTTGTCGACTTGGACAAGGACGTCCTCCACTACCCCGATAGGGAACTTAACCGAGCGATCCGCTAATTGGATGCGCATATTCGTAGGACTAGGAGTACCCAAACCTAAACGTGAAAAGAGCGAGAACGGCATCAGATTAATGCTAGCCCCTAAATCAGCTAAGGCGTACTTTACTAATATATCGCCAAAAAGGCACGAGATGGAAAACCGTCCCGGGTCGTTTTGTTTTGTGGGCAATTTATTAGTAAGGGCCGCCGAGCAGACAGCGTTGAGAGATATATGCGAAATATCCTCTAATTTGCGTTTATTAGAAAGTAGTTATTTTAAAAATTTCGCATATTTGGGCATTTGCGAGATATCCTCGCAAAAAGGAACATTAATGTGAATCTGTTTTAATAATAAAATAAATTTTGCATATTGCGCGTCCTGATGCTCGTTTTCTAACTTATGCGTATATGGAAGAGCCTTGTTTAAAATAATTTTTTCTTTTATAATTGGTAAAGGCGGCGTAAGCGAAGAAAGAGGAAGAGGGGTCGGAGGTGAAATATGTACCTGAGGGTCAGTCCGTTTTGGATCGACCACCTCCTTTCCGCTACGGAGGGATATAGCATTGGCGTTCTCCCAAGGATTGGGCTCCGTGTTTCCCGGCAGTGCCCCGAGCGCGCGCTCGGACATCATCCTCGCCAGCTGTCCAACCTGTTGTTCGAGTGTTTTTAGCGATCCGGTAATGTTCAGGATATTTGACTCGTTGGACGCAATATACTTCGAAAACTTTTCCTCCATCGGGGATGGTTTCATAAGAGGAGGAGGAGGAAGAAATCCGGGCGCATAAGAAATAGGGGGACGCTGAGCATTATTCGGGTTGCTCCACGAGAAGTTGGGGTGATTCCTCCAACCCGGATTATAGTTATTACTTTAAGGGTTGTTGTTGGGGTTGAAGGGAGGACGACCCGAATTTCCCATGAAGTCCACGAACTCTTCAGCTACGCAGACGTTAGGGGGAATAAAATAAGGCGGAGTGGAGGAGGCAGCAGACATCTCCCCCACCTGCTTTGTTAACCTTTCAACTTGAAGGGTCAAGAGAGCAGTGGCATGCACTTCAAAGAGACAAGCCGCCGGCTTTGGGCGTCCCCGCGGGACGTTCCATTGATAGGCGTTCATAGCCATCTCTTCGAATAAAGCCTGGGCGGCCTCGGGGGTTTTGTTGTTAAGCGTACCCCCGGCAGCCGCGTCAATCATTTGACGCGTCTGAAAATTCAGCCCATTATAAAAAATTTGAACTTGCAACCACGTTGGCAGCGCGTGGTGCGGGCAACGGCGGAGGAATTCCTTAAACCGTTCCCAAGTCTCGTATAGAGACTCAGGATCATTTTGCACAAACGAATAGATGTCCGCCCGCAACTTTGCAGTTTTGGCGGGCGGAAAGTACTTCGTTAGGAACCGTTCCGTCAACTCAGCCCACGTGGTCATACATCCTCGCGGGAGGGCATTCAACCACGCCTTGGCTTTCGACTTAAGGGAAAAAGAAAATAAGCGCAAACGAATGGCCTCATCAGTGACGCCATTAATGTTGAAGGTGTCGCATATCTCCAAGAAATTGGACAAGTGGACATTCGGGTCCTCATCCGGCATTCCATCGAACTGCACGGCGTTTTGGACCATTTGAATGACACTCGACTTTATTTCGAACTTATTATTCGCCACCGCAGGGCGAACAATACTGGACCAAGAATCATCCAGGTTAGGCCGGGCATAATAAGACATAGTACGCTCGTGTAAGACCCCCCGTTTTTTTTTCTTTTTCGACACCGGGGTCTTAGGCCCAGAACCGCCGTTTTGCGGTGACTCCTTCACGCCCTAAAGGGTCATCACCACAAAGCGCCGATTCTGCCGGCCAATTCGATCACAGAAAAGTAGCATAATGAAGTAAAATGGAAACTATCTGTCCACAGAGAATCACATGACATAATAAATATAACTCCACGAAGGGAGTGTCCACAGAAAATAACATCAGAGTAGCAAAAACGGGCTTATGCCCGGTACATCATAACCTCACTACAAGATCTCTCATGCAGAAACAAAAGTAGAAAACTACTCAAGGTCGAGACTCACGGTCCCGGCTGTATGAACTCCGGAGCTAGACTGCCCCACCTCCAAGCTCACCGGTCTCTGGGGCTGCTCCTCCATGCTGGTCTCCACGATCCCCTAAATGATGCGGTTCGAAAACCGTTAGTCTAAAAGACTAAGTCCTATCATCCCCCGCCCCTTCCCCCACGGCTCCTAAGCACCGAGCGGAGAGGATGAAAGGGGAGGACTCAATGGTGGAGAATAATCAAAAGCAGATGGCAGCGGACCTATACTAGCAATTCTATAGACATAAGCTGAAATAGGAAATGTAACCTTCACTTATGTGAAAAACACATAAGCCAAGGGGTCTTCTGCAAGGCTCCCATCGTATAAAAAGTCCCATACCAATTTATACGATGGGGTGTCGGTTATCAAACAACAGTAAATATATATATCCAAATTTAACCTTAATTTATAAACTTGCCCACACAAGCTTATAGACCAAGGGGTCGTTTTGCAGGTCCTAGAGTATAAGCGTCCCATTCCACTTATACTTTAGGTGTCAAGGTTAAAGGAGACGATTATGCTATGACATGCAAGTGGGTATGATGGACATGCAAGTGCAACACACACACCCGACTCTGTGCACACAGACCTTTAGTTCCCCCTTTCTGGAGCCGTAACCTCCCAGGATACCTCCGTAGTGGCAGACGGAAGCGGTGGGTTGGGCCTCGCCCACCTCTAAACCAGTAAAGCACTACCGGTCAGACCTATCGTTCGCCTCAACGCTTGGTGCACGAAGCGGACTCCTGCGTACTCTTGCCGGCTGGCGCACCGGACTTCTGTTGGCGAAGTGCTAACCACACTTGTCGAGTCAACGTATTGGCATCGGTGCATCGACCCTCCAATACCGAAGACCCACCACCTTAATTTCTTTTCCTGTTATGCACATGCAAATTAGCGTAATCAAGAATCGAGCCGAAGCTCCCCGGTCCAACACGTCTGACTCAAGCAATCGAGCCGAAGCTCCCCGGACCCAAAGTCCGCCTTTTAACCATCCGAGCCGAAGCTCCTAACCAACATCTGGTGCCTTCAGTGTTGTGAAATGTGCAACCCTAATTACTAAGTTACTCTTTTCTGCTTGTTAAACAGTTTACGTTAACCCAGGACTGCCCCCGGTATTCCCTGTGAAGGGCTCTCAAGGGGCACTAGGAACTGTGTTGGGATTACGCCCAGCGTTCCCTTTCGCAAGGTACTTATTTTATTATTGGTTGAATCCCTTACCCATTATTTTCTCATATTTCGATATGCTAATCCTAGGGTGATTTGACTCCAACTCTCCTTGGGTGGGACGATCTTCGTCGGACCCGAGCGCCTCTAAAGCCCAGACAAAATAACACCCTACTCACTTATCTTCCAAGATGCACCTAAATATATTTATCCTTCCAGCAAACCAATCAATACTCATCACATGTGCCCTAATTCATGTCCCAACTGATTTTCTGCAGTTTTACTAAATGCAGCCCACTTAAGCTATATGACCCGTAAAAAGGGAAGTATGTCATATGATCATCCAATGCTCATGTAAAAATTATTAGAAGTCCATATGGGCATATGCAGACTGAATCCACAATTTCCTAATTTTTATGATTTAAATACTAATTTATTTATTTATTTTAAAAGCCAAAAGTTCCAAGGTTGAACAGGAAGTACAAGATTTAAGCAATATAAAGCTCCACTAAAATTATGATAAATGCAAGATGGGTAATCATCTAAAAATCCAGAAGTTCCAAATTTTCCAGCAAGATTTTAGCCCTTAAATAGTATTTCCAATTTATTCCAAAATAATTCATAAAAAAGGGATGTACAATGAAAATACTTCCAACAATTCAGAGAAAATTCCAGGATGATGGTAAGGGCATATAAAACCTCTATGTAAACTTTCATAATTTGTTTGAAAGAATTATTGCCCAAATTAATTAATTATCCTATTCTCAAAAAATATGGCCTTGTAAAGAAAGTTCTGAAAACAGACCTCTAAAAATTATAAATAAATTCATACAAGTACTTTTTGGCCTAAATATATCAAAACCTAAGCCTCATGATTTTTAAACAGATATATCAACCATAATGAATTTTCCTTACCCAAGCCCCTTTCTGAAATTAATGAAGGAAGTACCAAATAAAGTTAATTGAAAATTGTGATAAAATTCAGAGGTGATCAACTAGAACTATAATAACCTCTCACCAAGTTTCATCATATTTTAAAGCACATAACATCCATAATAAAATCAAACATCATTTTGGGCCTTTTGATAATTAACAAATGAAGTACCACAAATATTGATCAAAATTCCTCAAGTAAATTATCAGAGGTTCAAAACACCCTAATCCCCTCACTACCCAAATTTGGTGAAGTTTCAAGATGTTTAGCTAACCTAACCCTACACTACAAGTTTTAGGACCTAAGCTAGGGTTAGGGTTTTGGGGGTCCTACCATTTTCATAATTTGCTAATATTTTTACCAGAGGGTTTTATATATCCTAGGAATCTCCTTGCAAAATTTGGTGTTCATCCAAGGTGTTTAGGACTCATGCCCTTCAAAAGGCCAAAGGGTCCCTCCTTAGGGTTTGACCTAGGAACTTAGGGCAAATCTATTCCTCTCTATCCCATTTTCCATGGGGAGGTGATAAGTGCCATATCAAGTCAGTGGCCCAAATTTCAGCCTCTGTTGAGGTGATTTGGTCACTCAAAATCAAAAGTGCACCTTTTGACCAAAATGCCCTTTTTAAGGTATAGTTAGGGTTGAGTCAAAACCTATTCAAAACACATCCAAATCAAATGAAAGTTTATACAGGTACATAAAATGAACCCAAAATTTGGGAGGGTTTGGAGATGTTTAGGACACCTATTTAATTTATTTATGGATTATTAAATTTTTATAAAAACTATAGAAATAGTTTCTCCAAAAATTCCCATTTTTGGACAGGCCCTAGGTATAGATAAGAATGATCCTCTGTACAAATTTCAGCCAATTTGGACAAGGGATGAAGGGTGGGCATCCATTTGAATCTCAGGTCAGCCCTAGGTACAGGTCCCACCAAAATGGGTGCCCTGGTCCAAATCAATTTTGTATTACAGTAGACCCATAGGGCTATAACTTTTATATTGACCGTTTTCCCACCAGGTGGGCCTAAGTATTTTTAATAATTAATGCAAAACAGCCCAGAAAATAGGACAGAAAATTCAGAAATCAAAATTAAATAAAAGAAATGATGCTGCACGAATCTTAAAGCAAATCGTGGGGCTCCTGGTCATCTTCTTCCTCCAGCCAAGGGCCATGATTGTCCGAACCTAGAGCTTATTCCAAGTGCATTTCCCGGCCACACGGCCACCTCCTTGGCCGGCCACCACCGCCACCACCTTCGTTGAGGTGGGGGCTATCGCCGGGCGGCGGCACGGCCGCCGGAGGGGTGGTTTCCGGCGAACCCGACCACCATTTTTTTTTGGAAAAACCATGAAAATGAAAACTTGGATCGGCTCAATTGAGTCCGATTCTTGTCCTAAACGAGTCCTAGGATCTACCCACGGAAGAAGGAGTAGAGGAGGACCTTTAACCGAGCTTGTCGTCGAGTGTGGTGGCGGTGCGCCATGGCCGGTGGTGGAGCTTTCCGAAGCTTGCAACTTCACTACCAAACCGCCCGATTTCTTTAGGTGAAGGGTGGAAACGATAACTCTTGGCCCAGGGAAGCTTTTAAAAGCATCAAATGGGTTGGGGGAGAGGGAGGGTCATGGCTTCAAATCCATTAATGGTCATGAATTGGAATTTCGGTTTTGGAGAAAAACCATGGAAATTCACCTCCCCTTTGTCCCAATTCATTTGGAAACTCCTCAAAACTGATAGGGAGATGAATACTAATTAATTGGTGAAGAATGGAGGGGTGATTCACCTTCCCCACCATGAATGGCCTTCTCTTTCTTCTTTCTCTCTCTTTCCTATTGGAGGAGTTATTGATTTCAGCCACCTTGAATGGCTGGCCATGGCTATTAAACTCTTAAAACTGATGAGGGGGATTGATGGAATATTCAGCCTTTGGAATCAATTGGAGAGGCCCTTGATCTCCCTTGGCCATGAATGACCTCTTTTCTCACTTTCTCTCTCCTCCATTAAAGAGAAAAATGGAGCTTTCTCTCTCCTAATCACCATGGCCGAATTTTAATCTCTCCTCCAGCCTATTGGCAGCCCACTAACTCATATTAATAATAAAATGAGGTTAGCCCAAGTGGGGGAAATGGGTTTGAGCTTGGGTTAGCCCATTTAGGCTAATTTGACCTAACACTAGAATAGAGACGTTGACCTTGGTCAACAGGACCATTTGAGTTAACCCAAATGGGTCCTTGGTGACCCATTGGACTCCCTTGAGGTCTAGGAAGACTTGCGTAGGGTTGGTTGGGCATCTTGGGGGTCACATGTCCCTTGGTATAGGGCACTTTGACCATTTTAGGGCTAGAGTTGACTTGGGTCAACATGACCAATTGGGTTGACCACTATGGGTCCTGGGTGACCCATTGGCTTCCCTAGGGTCTAGGTAGGGTAATGTAGGGTTACCCTGCACTTTGGAGGTCACATACCCTTAGTAAGGGTACTTTGACCAGATTAGGGCTTGAGTTGACTTGGGTCAACCTGGCCTCTAGGGCTGACCCCAATGTGTCCTTAGTGGCCCATTGACCTCACTTTAGGGTTAGGAGGGCATAGGTGGGGTCCTCTAGGCTAGGAGTAGGTCAATTGACCCTAAGTAGGCTAGTTTGACCGATTTAGGGCTAGGGTTGACCTTGGTCAACTAAGCCTCTTGGGTTGACCCTAATGGGTCCTTTTGGCTCTAATGGTCCTCCCAAAGGTATTAGGGGCATTATGGTAGGGTCTTGGGGTTAAGGTGTAGCCCATGGTCATCCTAAGCCATTGTTTAGAGTTCTACTATTTGCAGACCATGATGGTCTCCACCCTTTTTGTCCCCTATCTCCTGGCCCATTTCTGGCTTCCTAGGGTTGTCATGACCTAGTCATGGCTAAAACCATTCTTAGGGGTCTAGTTGGAAATGGGATGTTACAAATCCCAATAAACAAAACAAAGATTTCGTCCCGAAATCAAGGTTGGGCCCACGGGTCTTACTACCGAAGGAAAGAGTCTTGTAACATCCCATTATGACGCCTTGTTTGTTAAATTAGATTTTATGGGAAAACTTAGATCTAAGACCCCTTTCGCCCAATCGGCAAACCAAAATCCCAATAAACAAGGATAAGCCCCCAATAAACAAAAGATAAGCCTCTATCTGCCTAGAGCAGCCCTTAGTATACTTACTGAAGCAGGAAAAATAAATTAACATCTTGAGGGGTCTGAGAGGTATACCTGACTGAATAGCTCGGGGTATCTTTGTCGCATCAGGTCCTGTGGCTCCCAGGTATGCTCCTCCTGGCCGTGGTTCCTCCACAGGACCTTGACTAGTGGGACCTTCTTGCATCGCAAGACCCGCACTCCTCGGTCGTCGATCCTCACAGGCTCCAAACGAACCGACCGGTCTGAAGCTACCGGCCCTTCGGTGGTGGTCAAAATCTGCTGCTCCAGGCGTAGCAGAGCCCTCCTCAAAGAAGAAATGTGGAAGACGTCGTGCAGTGCTTCCAGCTCTGGTGGTAACTCCAGCCGGTAGGCTAGGCTAGGTCCGATCCACTCCAGGATCCTGTAAGGGCCCATGTACCTAGGGCTGAGCTTCTTCCTCCGACCACGCACCCGCGAGACTCCATGCATGGGCCGGATCTTCAGAAACACCCGGTCCCCCACCTGGAACTCCACCTGCCGATGCCGGGCGTCATAGTACTTAGCCTGTCTACTCTGTGCCTCGAGCATCCTGTCCCAGATCAGCCTCACCTGTGCCTCGGTGTCTTCAACAAACTCTGACCCCAACACTTTCGGATCTTCATTCTGCACCCAAGAAAGCGGGGTCCGGCATCTCCTCCCGTACAAGGCTTCGTAAGGCGCCATCCTGATGCTGGACTGGTGGCTGTTGTTATAGGAGAACTCGACAAGGGGATAAGAGTTTCTCCCACGGTTCCCCGCGGTCCAAGATGCATAGCCTCAAAAGGTCCTCCAGCGTCCGGTTGGTGCGTTCTGTCTGCCCGTCTGTCTGGGGGTGGAATGCAGTGCTGAAGGTCAATCGCATGCCTAAGTAAGCTTGCACGGATCTCCACTCCCTGGAGGTGAACCGGCCATCCGATCCGACACTATCGTCCTGGGCACGCCATGATAACGAATGAACTGTTCCACAAACTTCTGCACCAGTACTCCTACTGAATCATCCTTCCTGATCGGTATAAATCGAGCCACCTTGGTCAACCGATCAATGATTACCCAGATCGAGTCATTCCCTGTCCGAGACCGGGGAAACCAATGTATGAAGTCCATGGCTATGTCATCAAACTTCCACTCCGGCAACGGGAGTGGCTGCAATAATCCTGCGGGGTTCCTGCACTCCGCCTTCACTATCTGACATGCCTCACAATGGGTCACGAAGTGTGAGACATCCTTCTTCATGCCCGGCCAGTACATCGTCTTCTTCAAATCAGCCGTCATCTTTGTGATCCCCGGGTGTACAGAATACCGGCTGTAGTGCGCCTCCGTCATAATATCCTCCCGGATCTGGCCTCCCTCTGGTATGTACACCCGTCCTCTGAAGCACACCAGGTCGTCCCTCAGTGTGTAGTCTCCTGCAGTGCCTGCCTCCAGAGCTTGGAAGATGGGTTCCAACTTGGCATCCTGCCTCTGTCCCTCTCTGACTCGATCTCTGATGTCATCGGTAACGCCCATCACGGCCAAGTACTCCTCATAGAGCTCAGGAACGTCAGACGACACCAGAGTAATGTGCATGTCCTCTAGTCTCTGCAGCAGCTCCATAGACATCAACTGAGGCTCTGCTCCTGCTGTGGCGGCTCTCCTACTCAGTGCATCCACTACCACGTTCGCCTTCCCCGGGTGGTAGTGCATCTCATACTGATAGTCAGATAGAAACTCCACCCACCGCCTCTGCCTGATGTTCAGTTCCTTCTGCGTGTCTACGTACTTAAGGTTCTTATGATCGGAGTATATATCACAGTGGACTCCATAAAGGTAGTGTCGCCATATCTTCAGTGCGAATACAACTGCTCCCATCTCCAGGTCATGCACTGGATAGTTCTTCTCATGGGTCTTCAGCTGGCGGGAGGCATAAGCTATGACGTGTCCGTTCTGCATCAGCACCGCTCCCATCCCTTGATATGATGCGTCGGTGTAGACCTGAAATCCCTCCCTCCCCGAGGGGAGAGTAAGAATGGGAGACGAGGTTAGCCGATCCTTCAGCTCCTGGAAAGCTGTCTGGCACTGAGGGGTCCACACGAACGGTACCTCCTTCTTCGTCAAGGATGTGAGCGGGAGGGCGATTCGAGAGAATCCCTCCACGAACTTCCGGTAATAACCGGCAAGACCTAGAAAACTCCGTACGTCCGTGGCCGTCTTCAGCGGCGGCCAATCCCTGACTGCCTGAATCTTTGCCGGGTCCACCGCCAGCCCGGCTCCGCTGATAATGTGGCCTAAGAAAGCCACCTCCTTCAACCAGAACTGACACTTGCTGAACTTCGCATAAAGGCGATGCTCCCGCAGTCTCTCCAAGGTCAGTGTCAGATGTCGTGTGTGCTCCTCCTCCGTCTTAGAATAGATAAGGATGTCGTCTATGAATACTATGACGAACACATCCAAATAAGCCTCGAAGACCCGGTTCATGAGGCTCATAAACGCCGACGGAGCATTCGTGAGCCCGAAGGGCATCACGATGAACTCATACAATCCGTATCGGCTACTAAAGGCCGTCTTCGGAATATCCTCCTCCTGGATCCGCAGCTGGTAGTAGCCTGACCTCAAGTCCAGCTTCGAAAAATAATGGGCTCCCTCCAGCTGATCGAACAACTCGTCTATCCTGGGGAGCGGATAGGTATTTCGGACGGTCAGCCTGTTTAGTGCTCGATAGTCAATGCACAGGCGAAGAGTGCCATCCTTCTTCTTCACGAATAGGACAGGAGCTCCCCATGATGAGGAGCTCGGCCTAACAAATCCTGCTTCCACCAGCTCCTGCAACTGTGTCCGAAACTCCGCCAACTCCTTCGGGGCCATCCGATAAGGGGCCTTGGATACCGGCTTAGCCCCTGGTACCAACTGAATCTGAAAGTCCTTCTCCCTATGCGGAGGCAGTCCTGGCAGCTTATCCGGAAAAATATCAGCGTATTCACGAACCACCGGAATGCTAGCAATCAGGTCCTTCTCCTCAGTCATCTCGAATAATACCTGATATACCTCGTCTCCTTGCATGTGAGCCTTAATGGCCTGAATAGATGAAAGCAGGCGGCGGGAAACCGGTGTAGTACCTTCGAATGTTGCATAAGTATCGCCGTGGCTCAGCACGACCTTAATTGTCGGGCAGTCAATCTGGGCATGGTTCCAGACAAGCCATGTCATGCACAAGACAAGGTCGAAGTCCGGCATTCTCAGGATCGTCGCCGGGGCCTCGAGTGTCAACCTGTCTATGGTAACCTCCAGGAGGCACTTCTCTGTGGACAGGATCTCCATCCCATTGGGGAGACGCACCCTCCTGGGTAATCCCGTATAATATCGAATCCGATCCAGGTCCTTGACGAAATCCTCCGACACAAAGTTGTGCGATGCCCCCGTGTCGAACAGGGTATGGGCAGGCTTGCCGCACACCATCACCATTCCTAAATCAGTTTTGAAAGAAAAACTCTGGTGTAAGGTTTTCTAACCTAGGTTGTGTAGTAGTTCTATCAACACTTAATATGAGCAAAGAATAAATCCAAAACTAAGATTACTCTCATACCTGCAATAACCCTGTCCGGGTTCCGGGGCTGTGCTAAGTCCAAAGCGTAAATCTGCTCCCCATTCTGCCTGCGGTCGCCTCCCTGGTAACCACGTCCTCGGCCGCGTCCTCGGCCTCCGAAATGCTGGGCCGGTGGGCCACCCCGTGGTGCTGGAGGTGGTGCCCCCCTCATAGGGCAGTCTCTCCGGAGATGTCCCACCTGGTGACAATGGAAGCACTCCGGCGGGGGATACGCCATACCCCGGGGTCTCTGCATCTCCTGGATCCGGAGAGGTTGAGGGGCCAAAACCACCTGCTCTCTCGGCTCCTGCCTCACCTCCTGACGAGGCTGCTCCTCTGTCCTCCTCCCATCTGGTATGGTGCCTCGCCGCTGATCATTTCGGGCCCTCCGGCCCTGGTCCTTCGCTTGCCGTTTCCGGCCCCGAGTGGTATGCCAGTCGGCCTCAATCCTCTTCGCCATCTCCAAAATCCGGGAGATGGGCCTGTCAGAGACAAAAAGCAAGGCCTCCCTCAACTCCTCTTTTAGGCCCTTATAAAACCTCTTGACGTAACCTGCTTCGTCCAGCTGATAGGAGCCCGCATATCGGGCCAAATGATCGAACTCTCGGTGGTACTCCACCACCGTCCTGGTGCCCTGCCTCAGCTGCAAGAACCGCTCCTCCAACTCGTCCCTGGCCGACTGAGGAACAAAGTGCTCCAGCAGCGTGGCCCTGAATTCTTCCCAAGTGATTTCTGCAATCTCCCTATCAGCAAAAGTCGTGTCCAACAGCGTCTTCCACCACCTCTTAGCACGGGACTCCAAGCAAGATACCACAAGGGCCACCCTCTCCTCCCAAGGGCATCGTATCCCAGTCAACATCTCGTACATAACATCCAGCCACTCCTCTGTCCGTACTGCCGACTCTGTCCTAAGTATGATGGGGGAGAGAGTCCTCGGAAGGTGCTCATCCAGTTGGCCCCTGGGTTTGGCTGCTGGGCTGGAGCCTGCTGAGCCTGGAAGGCCTCAAGGATAGCTGTAAGGGTCTGCCCCATGTCTGACTGGAGGAAAGGTGTGGGGACCATGGGAGGTGGTGCGATATCTGGGGTCTGCTGAGCTCCACCTTGTGGGGTGGGCTGAGCTGGGGGCTGCAAAACGAACTACATTAGTAGGTAATCGACTCAATGCCTAATGAAAGTGGACAATTTACATGTGATTCCC
Source organism: Platanthera guangdongensis (assembly GCA_039583875.1). Taxonomy (NCBI): domain Eukaryota; kingdom Viridiplantae; phylum Streptophyta; class Magnoliopsida; order Asparagales; family Orchidaceae; genus Platanthera; species Platanthera guangdongensis. Next base: position 31,019,135 of record CM077160.1, read on the forward strand.
CCCATATGGGCACACCACTGCTTCCGCTGCTTAGTTTGTCCCCAAACTAAACCCGCGCGGGGGTGACCCAGGTTGTGGACGGCTAATTTTCGATCGAGGTGCTCTGATACCACTTGTAAGACCCCCCGTTTTTTTTTTCTTTTCGACACCTGGGGTCTTAGGCCCAGAACCGCCGTTTTGCGGTGACTCCTTCACGCCCTAAAGGGTCATCACCACAAAGCGCCGATTCTGCCGGCCAATTCGATCACAGAAAAGTAGCATAATGAAGTAAAATGGAAACTATCTGTCCACAGAGAATCACATGACATAATAAATATAACTCCACGAAGGGAGTGTCCACAGAAAATAACATCAGTAGTAGCAAAAACGGGCTTATGCCCGGTACATCATAACCTCACTACAAGATCTCTCATGCAGAAACAAAAGTAGAAAACTTCAAGGTCGAGACTCACGGTCCCGGCTGTATGAACTCCGGAGCTAGACTGCCCCACCTCCAAGCGCACCGGTCTCTGGGGCTGCTCCTCCATGCTGGTCTCCACGATCCCCTAAATGATGCGGTTCGAAAACCGTTAGTCTAAAAGACTAAGTCCAATCATCCCCCGCCCCTTCCCCCACGGCTCCTAAGCACCGAGCGGAGAGGATGAAAGGGGAGGACTTAAGGTGGAGAATATCAAAAAGCAGATGGCAGCGGACCTATTCTAGCAATTCTATATAGACATAAACTGAAATAGGAATGTAACCTTCACTATGTGAAAAACACATAAGCCAAGGGGTCTTCTGCAAGACTCCCATCGTATAAAAAGTCCCATACCAATTTATACGATGGGGTGTCGGTATCAAACAGCAGTAAATAATATATCAAATTTAACCTTAATTTATAAACTTGCCCACACAAGCTTATAGACTAAGGGGTCGTTTTGCAGGTCCTAAAGTATAAGCATTCCCATTCCACTTATACTTTAGGTGTCAAGGTTTAAGGAGACGATTATGCTATGACATGCAAGTGGGTATGATGGACATGCAAGTGTAACACACACACCCGACTCTGTGCACACGACCTTTAGTTCCCCCTTTCTGGAGCCGTAACCTCCCAGGATACCTCCGTAGTGGCAAGACGGAAGCGGTGGGTTGGGCCTCGCCCACCTCCCTAAACCAGTAAAGCACTACCGGTCAGACCTATCGTACGCCTCAACGCTTGGTGCACGAAGCGGACTCCTGCGTACTCTTGCCGGCTGGCGCACCGGACTTCTGTTGGCGAAGTGCTAACCACACTTGTCGAGTCAACGTATTGGCATCGGTGCATCGACCCTCCAATACCGAAGACCCACCACCTTAATTTCCTTTCCTGTTATGCACATGCAAATTAGCGTAATCAAGAATCGAGCCGAAGCTCCCCGGTCCAACACGTCCGACTCAAGCAATCGAGCCGAAGCTCCCCGGACCCAAAGTCCGCCTTTTAACCATCCGAGCCGAAGCTCCTAACCAACATCTGGTGCCTTCAGTGTTGTGAAATGTGCAACCCTAATTACTAAGTTACTCTTTTCTGCTTGTTAAACAGTTTACGTTAACCCAGGACTGCCCCCGGTATTCCCTGTGAAGGGCTCTCAAGGGGCACTAGGAACTGTGTTGGGATTACGCCCAGCGTTCCCTTTCGCACGGTACTTATTTTATTATTGGTTGAATCCCTTACCCATTATTTTCTCATATTTCGATATGCTAATCCTAGGGTGATTTGACTCCAACTCTCCTTGGGTGGGACGATCTTCGTCGGACCCGAGCGCCTCTAAAGCCCAGACAAAATAACACCCTACTCACTTATCTTCCAAGATGCACCTAAATCTATTTATCCTTCCAGCAAACCAATCAATACTCATCACATGTGCCCTAATTCATGTCCCAACTGATTTTCTGCAGTTTTACTAAATGCAGCCCACTTAAGCTATATGACCCGTAAAAAGGGAGTATGTCATATGATCATCCAATGCTCATGTAAAAATTATTAGAAGTCCATATGGGCATATGCAGACTGAATCCACAATTTCCTAATTTTTATGATTTAAATACTAATTTATTTATTTATTTTAAAAGCCAAAAGTTCCAAGGTTGAACAGGAAGTACAAGATTTAAGCAATATAAAGCTCCACTAAAATTATGATAAATGCAAGATGGGTAATCATCTAAAAATCCAGAAGTTCCAATTTTCCAGCAAGATTTTAGCCTTAAATAGTATTTCCAATTTATTCCAAAATAATTCATAAAAAAGGGATGTACAATGAAAATACTTCCAACAATTCAGAGAAAATTCCAGGATGATGGTAAGGGCATATAAAACCTCTATGTAAAACTTTCATAATTTGTTTGAAAGAATTATTGCCCAAATTAATTAATTATCCTATTCTCAAAAAATATGGCCTTGTAAAGAAAGTTCTGAAAACAGACCTCTAAAAATTATAAATAAATTCATACAAGTACTTTTTGGCCTAAATACCTCAAAACCTAAGCCTCATGATTTTTAAACAGATATATCAACCATAATGAATTTTCCTTACCCAAGCCCCTTTCTGAAATTAATGAAGGAAGTACCAAATAAAGTTAATTGAAAATTGTGATAAAATTCAGAGGTGATCAACTAGAACTATAATAACCTCTCACCAAGTTTCATCATATTTTAAAGCACATAACATCATAATAAAATCAAACATCATTTTGGGCCTTTTGATAATTAACAAATGAAGTACTACAAATATTGATCAAAAATCCTCAAGTAAATTATCAGAGGTTCAAAACACCCTAATCCCCTCACTACCCAAATTTGGTGAAGTTTCAAGATGTTTAGCTAACCTAACCCTACACTACAAGTTTTAGGACCTAAGCTAGGGTTAGGGTTTTGGGGGCCCTACCATTTTCACAATTTGCTAATATTTTTACCAGAGTTTTATATATCCTAGGAACCTCCTTGCAAAATTTGGTGTTCATCCAAGGTGTTTAGGACTCATGCCCTTCAAAAGGCCAAAGGGTCCCTCCTTAGGGTTTGACCTAGGAACTTAGGGCAAATCTATTCCTCTCTATCCCATATTCCATGGGGAGGTGATAAGTGCCATATCAAGTCAAGTGGCCCAAATTTCAGCCTCTGTTGAGGTGATTTGGTCACTCAAAATCAAAAGTGCACCTTTTGACCAAAATGCCCTTTTTAAGGTATAGTTAGGGTTGAGTCAAAACCTATTTAAAACACATCCAAATCAAATGAAAGTTTATACAGGTACCTAAAATGAACCCAAAATTTGGGAGGGTTTGGAGATGTTTAGGACACCTATTTAATTTATTTATGGATTATTAAATTTTTATAAAAACTATAGAAATAGTTTCTCCAAAATTCCCATTTTTGGACAGGCCCTAGGTATAGATAAGAATGATCCTCTGTACAAATTTCAGCCAATTTGGACAAGGGATGAAGGGTGGCATCCATTTGAATCTCAGGTCAGCCCTAGGTACAGGTCCCACCAAAATGGGTGCCCTGGTCCAACCACAGGGCCAAATTGGTCCAAATCAATTTTGTATTATAGTAGACCCATAGGGCTACAACTTTCATATTGACCGTTTTCCCACCAGGTGGGCCTAAGTATTTTTAATAATTAATGCAATACAGCCCAGAAAATAGGACAGAAAATTCAGAAATCAAAATTAAATAAAAGAAATGATGCTGCACGAATCTTAAAGCAAATCGTGGGGCTCCTGGTCATCTTCTTCCTCCAGCCAAGGGCCATGATTGTCCGAACCTAGAGCTTATTCCAAGTGCATTTCCGGCCACACGGCCACCTCCTTGGCCGGCCACCACCGCCACCACCTTCGTTGAGGTGGGGGCTATCGCCGGGCGGCGGCACGGCCGCCGGAGGGGTGGTTTCCGGCGAACCCGACCACCATTTTTTTTGGAAAAACCATGAAAATGAAAACTTGGATCGGCTCAATTGAGTCCGATTCTTGTCCTAAACGAGTCCTAGGATCTACCCACGGAAGAAGGAGTAGAGGAGGACCTTTAACCGAGCTTGTCGTCGAGTGTGGTGGCGGTACGCCATGGCCGGTGGTGGAGCTTTCCGAAGCTTGCAACTTCACTACCAAACCGCCCGATTTCTTTAGGTGAAGGGTGGAAACGATACCTCTTGGCCCAGGGAAGCTTTTAAAGCATCAAATGGGTTGGGGGAGAGGGAGGGTCATGGCTTCAAATCCATTAATGGTCATGAATTGGAATTTCGGTTTTGGAGAAAACCCATGGAAATTCACCTCCCCTTTGTCCCAATTCATTTGGAAACTCCTCAAAACTGATAGGGGAGATGAATACTAATTAATTGGTGAAGAATGGAGGGGTGATTCACCTTCCCACCATGAATGGCCTTCTCTTTCTTCTTTCTCTCTCTTCCCTATTGGAGGAATTGATTTCAGCCACCTTGAATGGCTGGCCATGGCTATTAAACTCTTTAAAACTGATGAGGGGGAATGTATTCAGCCTTTGGAATCAATTGGAGAGGCCCTTGATCTCCCTTGGCCATGAATGGCCTCTTTTCTCACTTTCTCTCTCCTCCATTAAAGAGAAAAATGGAGCTTTCTCTCTCCTACTCACCATGGCCGAATTTTAATCTCTCCTCCAGCCTATTGGCAGCCCACTAACGCATATTAATAATAAAATGAGGTTAGCCCAAGTGGGGGAAATGGGTTTGAGCTTGGGTTAGCCCATTTAGGCTAATTTGACCTAACACTAGAATAGAGTTGACCTTGGTCAACATGACCATTTGAGTTAACCCAAATGGGTCCTTGGTGACCCATTGGACTCCCTTGAGGTCTAGGAAGACTTGCGTAGGGTTGGTTGGGCATCTTGGGGGTCACATGTCCCTTGGTAAGGGCACTTTGACCATTTTAGGGCTAGAGTTGACTTGGGTCAACATAACCAATTGGGTTGACCACTATGGGTCCTGGGTGACCCATTGGCTTCCCCTAGGGTCTAGGTAGGGTTATGTAGGGTTACCCTGTACTTTGGAGGTCACATACCCTTAGTAAGGGTACTTTGACCAGATTAGGGGCTTGAGTTGACTTGGGTCAACCTGGCCTCTAGGGCTGACCCCAATGTGTCCTTAGTGGCCCATTGACCTCACTTTAGGGTTAGGAGGGCATAGGTGGGGTCCTCTAGGCTAGGAGTAGGTCAATTGACCCTAAGTAGGCTAGTTTGACCCATTTAGGGCTAGGGTTGACCTTGGTCAACTAAGCCTCTTGGGTTGACCCTAATGGGTCCTTTTGGCTCTAATGGTCCTCCCAAGGTATTAGGGGCATTGTGGTAGGGTCTTGGGGTTAAGGTGTAGCCCATGGTCATCCTAAGCCATTGTTTAGAGTTCTACTATTTGCAGACCATGATGGTCTCACCCTTTTTGTCCCCTATCTCCTGGCCCATTTCTGGCTTCCTAGGGTTTGTCATGACCTAGTCATGGCTAAAACCATTCTTAGGGGTCTAGTTGGAAATGGGATGTTACAGCTCGGCTGCCGGGGGAAGGTTAGGCGCGGCCATAACTACAACAGTGGGTTTCTCCGATAGATTCCTCGCGATCTAAAGAAGGATTTCGGCGTTGAGATCGGATACGCGCAAGAGAGCGTTCGATGTCAGGGTCGAAGTCAAAATCTTTAGACTCGGAGGTTGTCCACGGGTCATACACCCAACAAAAATAAAAAAAATAAACTCTCTTTTTTGTTTTAAAATAAAGTTTTTTAGTTTTTTTTATAGAAAATAAGTAAAAGTAATAGACTCCGGAATTCGAAATAGCAACTCGAAAAGAGAGTCCCCGGCAACGGCGCCAAAAACTTGATGGGCCAGCGAACAGACTCTTACTGTGGTTGGTTCGGTGAGTCGATCGCCGCGGGCTTGCTTAGGTAGGCAAGTGCACCTATCGCAAGTAGTACTCGATATTCGGGGGAATACCGAGGTCGTATTGTTCTCGGGGTCGTGTTGACTATTCTTACTCCTCCGGGAGGACTATTATTTTACTGAAAGAAAGGTGGATTTTTTTTACTTAATAAAAGACGGAAAAGCAAAGGAGCGAAAAAAAACGATTTAGAAAATATTCGATGAAGGGTTAACGCTCGGCATCGAATCGGATTAAGACTAAAACAATTTTTAATAATTATAGGACTTAGTTTTCAAATTAATAATGAGGCGGCAACTTGGCCATCGAGGTTCCACAAATGTGAGCTCACCTAGATATAGAGATATCGCTCACCTAAACGTTAAGACTATTCGACCGAACGTTAGTCCGACGAAGGATTCCTCTTAACGCCCGCTTTACGCTAAGAACCCCGCTATTGGGTGGGGAACCCAATCCGGTAGAATTACGCTTGTCCTCTTTCGAGGGTATGCACGCAACTCTATTTACCCAGGGGTGATCGGTCCATATGCACGGCCTCTCGGCTAGCTAGCATATGGACTACGAAAATAGGGCCCATACATCGATATGTGGTCCTACGCGTCGTAAACCCGGGGTAACCTTAAGTCCTTAAATTAAAATGAAAATAAAGATCTTCAATTATTAGAAATCATTTTAAATGTCCCAATGCTCTTCGATGCCGAGGCTAATAGCGATTAGCCACACATCGGTATGGGACGGCTTATAATTTAGTGAGGCGCGAGTTCGAAATTAAACGCTAAACAATTATAAGAAGGGGACATAAGAAAAATAACAAACATTTAGAAAACTGAAAAATTAGCTAAAACAAGAACTCACGCACACTCCAAATTATAAATTAAACAGAAACTAAGTTACACATAAAAGAAATTTGCATAATTGAAATTTGCGAGTCCCACTCAAACGAGTGGGGGCGGTAAATAAAAGCTGAAAATTGCAAGTCCTACTCAAACGAGTAGGACTGAAATGAAAGCGAGTTTACTCAAATTTGTAGGAGAAAAAAATGCGATTACATGGCTTTCTCAAATATTTACAGGGAAATAAAGGTCCGTCCATTTAACTCAAGTGAGTAGGCGAAAAAATAAAGAAAGAAAATTACAAGTCCTACTCAAACGAGTAGGCGGGAAATAAAGTCCGGCCATTTAACTCAAGTGAGTAGGCGGAAAAATAAAGAAAGGAAATAACAAGTCCTACTCAAACGAGTTGGACTGAAAATGAAAACGATGCGCCATTTAACTCTTAACGAGTAGGCGGAAATAAATACACACAAACACACACACTCCATATGAATTTCAAGAAAGCAATAAAGCTAACACCTACACTCACACACTCTACATAATTTGAACAAAGCATTAAAAGAAAGCATTAAAAGAAAGCATTAAAATTTAACACCTACACTCACACACTCTACACAATTTGAATCAAAGCATCAAAACATTATTCTCATACACTCACACACACAAATTAAAAGCAAAATGAAAGTTATCTAAAAATTAAAACTTTTAGTTTTTCATGCTTAGGTTTTGCCAAAAACAAATAAAAAGAAGAAATTACAATTTTAGAAGACAAAGTTTTTCAAAACATATTAAAAACCAAAGTTTTTGGAAAATTAAAATTTCAACATTTTCAATCCTAGGATTTCATAAAAGTGCTAAAAAAGTTGAAATGAAAAGAGTAAGAACAAAAAGGGTTTTCATCCTAAAATAAAGCTAAGTAAAAAAAAATCAAGAATACTTTAGTAACTCTTTTACACATTCATAAGAGTGAAGATGTTGAAAACATAAAAGAAGACATGAAGAAAAAGAGAAAGCTAATTCATCATTTCATAAATTTCTAACAAAACCTATCATGAGACAAATTAAAAGCATGTAAAGTAAATAAATTACACTCATACACACACACACATTTCATAAATGAAGAACAAAGATGAAACAAAGGATAAAAAGGAGAAGAAAAGTGGGCACAAGTGTTCATTCCAAAGCCAAAATAAGAAGAGAAAATCTAACATTTTTATTACTTAAAGGAAACTATTACAATCTATTACAAGAGCTAAAGCTAAAGCAAAAACAAACATGAAAGAAAGGGGGGGGGAGAAAATCTCTTACATAGCTCTAGAAATCATGGATGCAGCCCACAAAAAGACACTAAAATGGCCCAAAAATCTGAACCTTGGACCTTACGGAATTGGGCAATTTATAGGTAAAAAATTCTAAGTACACGCCCTCCGTCACGGGCGTGTAGGGGGGCGTGTCAGTACTATTCATGAAGGCGGCTGGCGATTGGACAGGAAAGTTGACTTCGGGCTGAGTTCGCGACAGTCACGCCCCAGGTCACGGGCATGACTCGGGCGTGTCGGGGAGGTAGAACCGGGCGCGGGTTGCGCGAAAGTCTTCGGCAGCATCTTGTCGGGCTAGCTGGAAAGGTCACGCCCCAGGTCACGGGCGTGACTCTGGGCGTGTCAGTTGGTGTCGACACTCGACGAATGTCGAGCGGAAAGTGTCGAGTTGAAATTGTTGAGCTGAGATTGAGTCACGCCCTAGGTCACGGGCGTGACGCTGGGCGTGACGCTGGGCGTGACTGTTGGTGTCGACACTCGACGATCGTCGAGCGGAAAGTGTCGAGAGGAGAGGGACACGGGCTTGGGTCACGCCCCGTGTCGGGTGACACGTGCGTGTCACCAGGCGTGTCAAGCTTGTACTTCAGAAATCTTCCGATTTCACGGGAAATGTAATGCCACGACCCGGTCACGGGCGTGACCAAATTGTCACGGGCATGTACTGCCCAATTTTGGCAGATTTTGAACTTTTTCTGCAAAATAAAATAAAAAAGTTAGTAATAAATTTACAAGAATAGAGCATTTTATTGAACAAAAATAAGTAAAAACGACGAAAATAAATGAAAATGACTAAATTAATGTGCACAAAAATACGTATATTTACAATTCATCAATTGTAGTGAGGATACGATGTACAGGCTTAAGCCCGTTTATATTTCCAGTTTTATACTTTTTTAGTACTCTCTATTATATATAGACTTGATGTGATTCATTTACATATGATACATGTGATGGTGGACTTAGTTTTATCGAAACTATATTATGTTTCTTTCTCTTTGGTGATGGAAAAGGCCGACAAAATCAACGTTTTGTGGTGGCAGCTTTCCCGAGTGTCGGGGCTACCGCAGAACGACGGTTCTGGGCATAAGACCATGGGGTTTTTAAAAGAAAAAAAAGGGGGTCTTACAAGTTGTATCAGAGCGAACCTCGATCGAAATAGAAGTAGTCCACAAAACCTTAGGCCACCCCCGCACGAGCATAGTTTGTAGACAAACTAGCAGCGGAAGCAGTGGTGTACCCATAAGGGAAATCACATATAGAAGTCCATTTTTATCCTCCTCGTATTCCATTGGTATGCTATCTAACTGTTGGAATTTTCCTTATAGCCTGCGACGAACCCTACTCCATAGTAGGGGACACCTCAGGCTCCGAATATAGTTCCACCACCGCTGGCTCCAGTTTTGTTTCAACAGACGGAGATGGGGCAAACATTGACGGCCATCCTGGAGGCCTTCAGAGATTAGCAGGCCCCGGCTCCACATCCAAATCCCGGGGCCAACTCGATGAGTGCCTTCCGGGCACTTTCCACTCCATCCTACCAGCGGACAGAGTCGGCAGTTCGTAGGGTAGAATGGTTGGATACCATCTATAAGATGCTTACGGGGATACGATGCCCTACTTTGGAGGCAGTTGCTTTGGAAGTCTCCTGCTTGGAGTCGCACGGAAGAGGTGGTGGAAGTTATAGCTGGACACCACCTTTGGGATATAGATTGCGCAGATATCTCGGGGAGAGTTTAAAGCGCGCACTTCTAGGTCATTTTGTACCTCAGTCGGTGAGGACGAGCTGGAGGATAGATTCCTACAGTTGAAGCAGGC